>LMYD01000144.1:0-18176 GCA_001630595.1 Pseudogymnoascus sp. BL308 | reverse complement strand
CGAACCCCCCTCCTCCTCCTCCGCCTCCTCGATTCGGGATGCTGCTCGAGGGATGTCCGTTCGCGGTCCCGAGGTAGGGACTCTCGCCTTCGCGACGGCGCGAGTACGCGTCCCCGCTACTGCCGCTGGCAGTCGCGCTGTCCATGGTGCTGGCGCGGTGCAGGATCGGGCGTGACATCTGCTGGTGGTTGCGGCGGCGCCGCGGTGTGGTGTGTGGGGTCGATCAATCGATCGGTGGGTTGTCGGTGATGGTTGGCTATCGGATGATTTTTGTGTGCTCTCGATCTCCGCCCGTATTTCTTCTGGGTTCGTGTTGTTCGTTCAGCTGTGCGCTTTCCCCCGTGGTTGTAGCTGACACAGTCGTATCCCACACCGTCGTTTTCCTATCCCAGTCACCCACTTCTTCGAAACCCAAAATCTTCCCCCCCAAAAAAAATCAGCCCTTCAATCAAAGTCGCAACTCAAATTCCGTCTTCCGTACCCTTAAAAAAAAGTCGTGTACGTCGTGTCGCTGTCGTGTCAAGCCTCAAGAATCCTGTCCGTCCGTCGTCCGTTCTTCGTTGTGCGAACAAAGCCAACTCCCTTCCCTCTCTCCTCTCCACCACAGCCTAAACGCGGGGACCGCGCGCTTTGACCCCGTAGCGTGGGAGGACCGCGGCGTGCGTGGGTGGTCCAAGCGCGGAGGCGCGGGAGGCGAGATTGATGGGATGAAGGGAGGAGGGCCGCATGGGGGTGGGGGCACGTGATTGGGGGAGTGTTTTAGATGCAGTGGAGAGATCGGATGAGGGATTGGGGGCTGAAATGTCGGGGGCCGTGTGTGGGTTTTGAGGGTTGGGGGGGTTGTTGGATTGGGGGACGTTTTGGTTTGGGGTGGGGATTTTGGGTTCGATGGACCCTGGGGATGCACAATTTTGACAGCTTTTAAATTGGCGGTATTGGAAAGTTTAATAGTTGTTTAGTCTCGATATATGTACACTAAATATTAACGTGCATTAATGTCACTACAAAGGCAAAGTACAAAATTGACATACTAAACATAAATCTATAGAAACATTCCATCAAATGGTAAAAATTAAATTGTTTGTTTGGTCGGTCGGTTATAGTAGGCACCACTGAATTATCTTTCAGGCACACATTGAAGCTATTCTCGATTAGATATAAGTACGCAGAAACAAAAGAAAAATGGCAGGAGCACGCAATGAGAGATTGCAATGAGCTATATTGAAGATCAGTGGATGGAATGGAGCCCAAGTTTATCTGCGATTGGGTTGGGGAACTTGCTCGCGACTAAGTGGGCTTGTGGGGAATCTCTTGTAGTTTGATGGGACGGAAGGGGATATGGAGGTGCGGTAATGCGGGTTGCGCAGGGTAAATTAATGGACAAATACTTTCCCATCATCTCACAACAACAGCATACATCATGGCAATCTCACACAGAAAAAAATCATCCACGCATGGGGTATCTCATCTCATTCGACTACCACACCCCTATCCTCCCCTCTCCGCTAAAACAAACAAATTGAACTCCATCCTCCATCCCTTTCCTTTCTTTTCCGTCTCCCACCTCCATCCTATGACTCAACTTAGATGTTGGCAGAGGTCTTCTCCTTTGGGAGAGGGGTGAAGCGCAGGTATGGCTTCACGATGCGGAACTGGGGGAACAGGGTCTTGGCCTCGTCGTTGGTGACGGAGGGGTGGACAATGACGTCGTCTCCGGGGATCCAGTTGATGGGGGTGGTGATGCGGTTCTTGTCGCCGCTGGGAGGGTGTTAGTTTTTTGAGCAGGTAATAAAATTACGGAAGGGGGGGAAAACGTACGTCTGGAGGGAGTCAAGGATACGGAGAACCTCAGCGGTGTTACGGCCGGTGGAGGCGGGGTAAGACAGGATGGTGCGGATGGTCTTCTTGGGGTCGATGATGAAGACGGAGCGGATGGTGAAAGCAATGCCCTTTGAGTCGACGTTGGTGGCGTCCTGGTGGTCAAGCATGTCGTAGGCGTAGGCGATCTGGCGCTGCTTGTCGCCGATGATGGGGAAGGTCAGCTTGGAGCCGGCAATCTCATCAATGTCCTTGATCCAGCCGCCGTGCGACTCGATGGTGTTGGCGGACAGGCCGATGAGCTTGGCGCCGCGCTTGGTGAACTCGGGCTCGAGCTTGGCGAAGGCGCCGAGCTCGGTGGTGCACACGGGGGTGTAGTCCTCGGGGTGGGAGAAGAAGATCACCCACTTGTCGCCGATGAACTCGTGGAAGTCGATGTCGCCGCCGGTGGTCTCGGCCTTGAAGTTGGGGGCGATGGAGCCCAGGCGGAGGCTGGAGAGGAAGTTAGCGGGTGTGGTTCGAGGTGAGAGTGAATTGAGGATAGGGAGGGGGGTTCTGAAGGTTTGATCAAGCTTGATCGAGGACCATTCAGGTTTTTTTTGAGGGAATTAGGTGATCAGGTGGTGCCGACTTACGGAGCAGCTCTCTCTTCGGAAGCAGACATGATGACGATGATGTTATCTGAGATGTTCTGGGGTGGTGAGATAGTTGTGATAGAGTATCACAAGAAGTATGAGGAGAGAAGATTGAAGAGTTGAAGATTGAAGAGGAGGAGTAAGAGGAGCAGAAAGAAAGAAAACAAGCAGGGACAGAGTGGTCTTATAGGTGGTTAGAGTGCGGTGGAAAGGTGGAAAGTGGGTGGTTGAGCAGCAGAGGCGGTAGGGTACCCGCAGGTAGAAACGCAATGAACCCCTCCATCCCCTCCACACCCCCTCAAGCACGCAATCCGGCCAAGACCGGCTGTGATTGGCTGTGGGTAGCTGGATATTGACGTAGCCTCGTCTCGGTTGGCCGTAGCGCGAGGCTGAGAGAGGTACATGGTGGTGTGTACACTTTTTGCTCCAAAAAAGTATGGAGGGGTTGCTGAGTAATGGATTAGTCAGCAGAGTGACGTGATCGCGATTTGTGGTGGGGGGATGTGCATTGGGGGGGGGAGGGTACATCCATGGTGATTAAATTGTTTATTGTTGATTACTATTTGTTAATTCGGGTTTTTTTTTACCTTTTCACCCCGTAGAGATGTAGTTATTAAGTGGATTAATAGACAATATTATCGCTGTTCACTGTTATCGACGACTGGAAACTACATCCCATATACCATCATCTGCACAGGTAATCATCCCACGCAGCGGGTGGCTTCGACCTTCCACCACAGGTCAGAGTCAAGTCCGCCGGGTACCCAATACCTTACCTCACCACCCTCCCTGCCCGATCCCGCAATTTTAACGCACCTCCGCATCTCCACGTATGAGAAGGCCCCGGTATGTCACTGTCGAGTACGTGACTTTGGCCGTGGTTTGGTGGAGAAATATTGAGGGAAATTGACAGGTTCTTTATTGTCTGACTGCTCATATTAGACATGTTTCTTTGATGGCTGACTGTGGTATGAGGTGCTCGTCGTTCTGGATGCGTTTTTTGTTGATGATTACTTCATTGCGGTTCGTAAGAGCAGTTGCCAAGGGTGTGTTCGAGAGTGTACCCATACCATACTGCTATCTGAGCTCATAACTGCCCGTGATGGGTTAGTCGAGGGCTACTATCTCACAACCGTTATGGGTGCATACCGCGACGGAGATGGTGCATCCTGCAACAGAGCCACAGGTATAGCCTTCGAAACCCGCAGCACCATCGCAACTTCCTGCACGCCCACACGACAAACCCCCAGAGATAAAACGTCTTCCCTTCTCCTCGCACAGCTTCACATTTAGCCCATTGGCTGCCCATCATCCATGGCCGCTCCTCCAGCACAGCGGGAGCCATACTAGTTTCCGCCTCGGCGTTGTGGAACGGCGGCCAGGGATCGAGGTGGGTGATGGATGATGTATGTCGTGCAGCCAGCCAGCCTCGTCAGTTTGAATGCAGCAGCTTCGACCTATGGGTAGCCTTGAATAATGGATGTTTCTGGAAGTAGACAGTTCGAGGTGGCAAGTCAGGAGCGACCAATAGTTGACAATACAGGTAGGTGGCTGTTGAGTACTCGAAGCTGCATGGCAGATATCATCAGAATGTGCCATGAAATCGGAAAGCCTATATATATTGACCACAGGTGCATAATTTAACAATTTAAAATGGCAGCATTCAATATTGATAGGCCAATCAACATATATACCACGCGTTACTGATTTATACAACCGCGTTGTCGGGATTATAAAGAATTATGTTGGCGGAGGGAAGGAACGACCATGAGGTTCTCACTTGCCGCGCAACTACCACAAACAAACCACAACTCAACATGTCAACATGGCTTCACTCAAAGCTCTAGAACATCCAAACATTTCTACGAACACAACATTTTACCCTGTCGTGCATCTTTCAATCTTTCAATCTTTCAAAGCCTTGCTCACCAAAGCCCCGCTCATCAAAGCCTTGCTCATCACAGCCTTGCTCATCACAGCCTTGCTCATCGAGGCCTTGCTCGCAGATCAACATACCTTATATGAGCAAAAATGGCGAGCCAATTGGTCACCCAAGACCTTCCAACAGTAGTTGGAGCCATACACGACAACCAAGAACTGTGTGAATATCTCTTACTCAAGCTCAACGCCCCAGTAGCGCTGGGAATCCGCCGATCAAAGATCCATATTCATGGCAGTGGTCTCTTTTCCAAGGAAGCGATTCCTGAGGGATCAGAGATCTTCCGAAACCAACCATTCGTCAGTTGTGTCAAGGATGGGAAGCACGGTATTATCTGCGACCACTGTTATGCCGACAGCGACATCCAGATTAATACCGGTGGTAATTTCAGAATCGAAGGCGGTGTGACACTGACGTCCAAGATCACCATGTGCTCGAAATGCGGAATCTGTGGGTACTGTTCCGAGGTGAGTATCCTGGATCTTGAATCCTACGGTGTCGACAACGAATGCACTAACCTCTATCAGGACTGCCGTGCGATTTGCCTGGGAAAAGTACCACAAATCCGAGTGTGAGGCCTTAAAGATGTCCCAAACTGGGAAGCTCTCTACGCGCATTCTATATCGGGTGCTCGCTATGCACAAACAGGGCACCTCCTCAGAGCAAGAGTGGCGAGCTCTGCGTCGCATACGTGGTTGCTGGACATATAGCCCTTATGTCGGTCCAAGCGATGCGCATATTGAAACTTCCAAGGATGCTAAAACATCGATACAGTCGCAGCTTGCAATTGAGATAGTATAGGATCTTCTTGATAAGGTAAAAATTTACTTGCATGTCTTCACTCTAAGACGGGGGGGTTAACTTCTTTTGAGATTCGAAGCAATCGGATGGCCATTAAGCACCCCCCCAACAAAAGTCCTGGGGCCACGCTCGATCTTGTTGGGTCCTTCGTAAACCACTCCTGCGATCCAAACGCTTTTGTGTTCTTCCAAGGCAACCAGCTTCGAATGCGCTCACTGAAGCGAATCAAGGCTGGCGACGAAATAACGATAGCGTACGTGGACCCCAAATCAGGCGTCATGTGGCGTAAGAGGAGACTACAGGCTACGCATTTATTCACCTGCGGCTGTAGGTTACTATCTCCAGACATGCTCCTCTGATAAACGGTCAGCTCACATCTCATAGGCACCAGATGCAAAAGGGAACACCGGGAACTACAGGCCTTGGCAACACAGGAGGGTTTCTCCATTAAGGACTTCACCAATACAGAGCGCATATTAGACGATCTCAAAATCCAAATCGTTCCCAAGAATTTCACCACTGATCAAATAAAACCCCTCCTCACCTTATTCACGAATACTATCTTCCCTACCCGACCTTGGCCCGACACCCTCTACCCTATGGGCGACATGAAGTTCTACCTCGCGAATCGATATAGCGTAGCCAACAATCACCACCAAGCCACCATCCACGCCGTCCAAGGTTGCCTCTCAATGACCGCTCGTTCCGGACCCGACTGGGTGAACTTTCTGCACGTGCTCATTAAGTATATCGGAAACTTCACGGCCGTAGCAGGTGCCGCTGGAACTGATAGGCCGGACCTGCAACACTTTCGCTATTTCTTCAATGGGGTACTGCATGAGCTCCTGGAACAGGGAAGGAAGACATACGGCACCGACACAGAGTACACCATTGTACTTGAGTGGTTGTATGCCCGCTTTCTAGAAACTATGGACTCACCGGTGCCAGGGGAGGAAGAGTTTGAAGATGCTTTTAAGTTGGCGCAGGCGAGCGTGCTGGAGTGGGCCAAGGTGGATGAAAAGTTTGGCTTAGATTTTTCGATCATAAAGCCTGTATTGGCGGGGTGACAGATGGGGATGGCGTTAATGGGAGAGGGAGTGGATTTGCGATTTGTACCTTTGTGCTATCGTGGGTCGAACCCGCGGTTGGTGCCTGGATTAGGGGGTATGGTCTATAATTTTGGGGAAGTGTTGTGCCCACTCGTTCCTTAATGTTCTTGGTAACATATGCGTTTGTGGGATAGCGAGAGGAGTATCTGTATCAGCGATGGAAGTAGATATTGGTGTGCGCACCATAACAGCGTTGTCAGAGACAAATAGCGATAATGAAGCTTTCCATCATTCAAAATCGGGGAGAGGGAGCAACTGACTGAATGTGGAATGAAGGGCGCAGTGAAATATAAATATTCCGGGTTGTCAAAGACTGTGGATCAAATTAACGAACGGATCACGAAACAAGACATACACGATGGTGCTTGTCTCGCATCTTAATCAAATCGAAGGTTCGGACAACTTCCGGCTTCGGAAGTTGCTGGCTATAAACGCCATCCATCGCATTGTGGGGTTGCGGAGAGAAGCTTTCTTGGCACCCGCCCCCATCAACGCCTCCTTCAGTCAATATGATAGCCGGCTCTCCCCATAACGTGCTTTAACCCGCAAGCAACTTTGGCCCTACAGAAAACACCAGGATTATTTAAACTCGGAAGTTGTCCGAGACCCCCAAATTGGCGGGGTAATACTTAGCGCGCGCGCGTGGGGTGGGTTTGGGTCTGGGGGTGCCGAGCTAGGGGTGGGAGGAGCTTGGGGCGTTAGTGGCGCCGCATTGCCGTGTGCTTATATGGCGCTACCTAACAGCTGTGCCGAAGGGGTGACACAGCCGTTAGATAGGGCAGCTGCAGTATTTCGGGGATAACGGAGACGCAGGCAGTCAACGGAGACTGTGCCTGGTTGCAGTTTAGATCGTGCAGGAGGATGATGTGGGGTGCGGGGAAGGTTTGCGAAGGAATGGATGGCGACGATACCGGGAAATGTTCTTCTCGTGGTGATATATATATGTGGGTAAGGACGTGATCGCATTATACCCACTCGTCCTTTTATTCCGTCTAAATTTCGTGATTCTTGTCTCCGTTCGCTGCATCGAGCTCTATCCAAAGCTCTCTCCGACAGCGACCATGAATCCAACCGGGGGAATGGATAAGACAAATAGTATGACGGCACAAAGGCCCGAAGCTATGCACGAACATTTCGAAAATCTTGATCCTGTCGAGTTTGCACGCAGAGAGAAGGCTCTGCTACGTAAGATTGATTATCGTCTTATGCCATGCCTTTTGGGCATGATTGTTCTCAAGTTAGTGGCCCTCTCTCAGACCGTGGACGTGAAGAGGTTTATTGCTCACACTTACTAGCTACCTCGACCGCAATGCCCTTCCCAATGCACGAATTCAAGGAATTGAAGATGACCTCGGTCTTGTGGGAGACCAATACAATACTGCGATTTCTGTACTCTTTGCGGGATACATTGCGCTCCAGATCCCATCCAACATGCTGCTGACGAGAGTCCGGCCAAGTATCTATCTGGTAAGCATAATACCCGACTGACCTCCAGTTGCATAAAGGTTCTAACTGGCCGCAGCCTGTTTGTATGGCAATCTGGGGCGTGGTATCTGCCTGTACCGCTCTTGTACAGAACTTCAACGGCCTCGTCGTTGCTCGATTCTTCCTCGGATTCATGGAAGCGTAGGTAGCTACACTCTAATTTTGTAAATGACCGCTGACGAATCTAGGCCTTACTTCCCTGGAGCCCTCTTTCTTCTGTCAAGTTGGTACACTCGCAAAGAGCTGGCCACCAGGACTGCAGTACTATACACGGGTAGTCTTCTCTCCAGTGGGTTTGGTGGCCTCGTTGGTGCTGGCGTCGAGTACGGCCTTCACGGGAAGCGTGGCCTGGAGTCTTGGAGGTAAGTCGTGTTTTACAATGCTGAAACCAAACTGACAATGTAGGTGGCTATTTATCATCGAGGGAACTGTGACTGTTGCTTTCGCCCTTGGATGCATGTATGTATCCCACCCAATCCCTTTGCTTTACTTCGTCTTTACTAATGCCCACAGATTCGTGCTCCCGGATTTCCCATCGACTACAAAGTGGCTCACCCAAGACGAAAGGGACCTCGCCGCATTCAGACTCAGAGAGGGGAGCGGAGCCCAGGACGAAGAGCGAGGTTCATTAGTAAAAGGTGTACGGATGGCTGTGACTGATTACAAAGTCTGGATCCTTGCGTACGATACCTCTCCTGTCCACAACTGAGTAATCGCTGACACGATTCCAGGCTTATTATCATCACAAAAACGAGTGCTGCCGCTGTCACCTCCTTCATTCCCACCCTCGTTGCCACGTTCGAATACAACAAGGTCGACTCCCTACTTCTGACGGCTCCACCATATGTCTTTGCCGCAATTTGCGCCATGAGTATCTCCATCAGCAGTGATAGAAGGGCCGAGCGTTGTGGACATCTGGTGGTGCCGCTGACGTTTGGAATGGTTGGTTATATCATTGCCGCGGCCACTACTGGCCTTGCTCCGCGGTATTTCTCGCTGTTTCTCATGCTGGGTGGTGTGTATGGTGGATTTAATGTAGGACTTGCGTGGGTGTCGTCTACAGTAATTATTCCCCTCTATCTTTTATGGAGGAGCTATCTAACTGGAGATTACAGCTGCCCCGACCAATGGAGAAACGTGCTGCGGCGTTGGCTTTTGTGAACGTAAGTTACCCGAGCCAAAATACTTTGTTTTGGCGAACCCCTCTTGATTCATAGTGATCTAATGCGAATATAAACAGATGGTTGGGAACTTTGCCCAAATCTACTCCCCATATCTATACCAGAAGGCCAGCAAACCTCGATACCTACCCGCTATGATTGCAAACAGTACGTCACATTATCCCCCAGGTTAATTAGGATACTCGAACTCAGGCTTACATTCCCAAAACAGCTGTGTTTGTTTTTGCATCTATTAGTTTTGCCATCCTACTCCGCTTCTGCCTCGCTCGCGAAAATAAGAAGCTCGAAGCAATTGAAACAGAGCATACCATTGCCGAAAACTCCGAAAAGGGGGGTATGGCTCATGAGGAGATTGTGCTGGATGGGGTAGGAGGACTGTTAGTTCTCAACCCAGGGTTTAGGTACATTTTGTAAGGTGGGATGTGGGTGAATAGGGGTTATCCGTATGAGAATAGGTCATGGGTTGCCAACTTTGAGGTGTTTGGTACAAAAGAATGGTGCTAGAATAGACGGAGGTAGAGCTTGAGCGCGAGGAGCTGTCAAAGTGACAGGGACAGTAAAGGGGAGAGGAATGACTTAACATATTCCTCAAGAGGGCTCTTCCGTGAATATTTTCTATCGAGTAATATTTATGCGTCTTTTTCGAGATGCTATTCTCATATTAACCCTGTCTTTCCCTCGATCTTTAAATTTCCGAGTCTCCAAATCCCAAAAAATTTAACTCGTCCGTAATTTTAAGATTTCGTCCACTCTTACCCTTTCCAACACAAGTAATTATCGCGGTGGAAAGGAAGCTCCTTCCAACCCTAGTTGTGACGCCTACAGTTTAATCACCGCAAAATTTATAGCAATTATAATTAAAATGAAGACGCTCTATTAATAAGGATTATCCTTATGTGCAAAATAGTAATATTTAAATTATACTACATATATATCCATCACATATTTTGTGTCGTGCCCATCTATTTAACAGAATATGTCGACCTAAACGACGTATTCTCACCGACGCTACCAAAAACAAGCACGTAGAAGTAGAATATATATCCCAAAGTATGTGGGACTTGACACTGTGTATGGGCTACTACTAATGGAGATGATAGGTCACCCGCGCTCTCGCGGTCCGGGAACTGCGCAAAGGGGCTGATACTGGACTTGTACGCTGAGCGATAGTGGCCAAGCGCATCCACCTGTGGCGGGTTTCTTGCCGTGAAGGCCCTGGAAAAATCACCTAAACGTAGGATAGGCTCTCAGCAGGATGTCTTCCCGGCGTAGATGGCTAGCGCCGTATCGGCGGCAAGGGTGGCCGTAAACTGGCCGCTAGAATTCACCGTCACGGGGGTGTTGCTCTGCACATTGCAGTACGTGCCAGCGGGTAGTGAAGTTTGGTATGTCTGGGTCACCGAGCTTGATTCGTGGTTAATGGCGACGTATCCCTTGCTGCCCCGACCGAAGCCGATGGCATTGTTGTCATTGTCCCACCAGTTTGTCAGGGCTTCGCCACGGACGGCGTTGCGGAAGGCGACCATGCTCATGATCTCCGTCCAAGCGTGCTGACATTTCCAGCCATCCTGCCAGCAGGCCGTGACAGCGCCGTTATTAGGCGGTCCGGCGTCATCGTCAGAGAATTCGTAGCCAGAGTTGATATCCGTGGCGCCATAGGGGTACGCGAGCATAAAGACGTTAGCCAGAGTGTACTTGGCATTGTCCTTGTAACTTAGAGTGGCACCGTTGCGCTCTGTGTCGTGGTTGTCGACGAAGACGGCAGCGACAGAGCTGCTCATGTAGCCCCAGCCCTCCCCGTAGTTCTTTAGATAGGCGAGCTTCTCGCTGTTGAAGACACTCTTGAGGTCGTAAGCATAACGGAACTCCTGGACGTCGCCGTTGCTGGTGTACTCGGTGGGCTGGACTGCCTCCCCTGCGCCGTAGATGACCTCCTGCTTCCAGTACGCGGACGGATTGGCTAACCGGGACTTGATATTAGCAAGGTCTTCAGTTGCGATATGCTTAGCGCCGTCGACGCGGAAGCCATCGATGCCGAGGCTGATCAGGTCGTCTATGTAGTTGGCGATAGCCTGGCGGGGGTACTCCTCATTAGTGTCCAGATCGGCCAGGCCGACAAGTTCGCAGTGCTGAACGTTGAAACGGTCAGCGTAGTTGTTGATGTCGGAGGTGCAGTCGTCAAAGTCGAAGGAGGAGTATAGGCCCGGGTAGTTATACTTGGTGTACGACGAGCCGCCGGTGCCAGTGCCACTGCCGGCGGACATGTGGTTAATGACAGTGTCGGCGATGACCTTAACGCCGGCTGCGTGGCAGGTATCAATCATGCTCTGGAATGACGCGCGGTCGCCGAGGCGGCCGGCAATCTTGTAGGATACGGGCTGGTACGAGGTCCACCACTGCCCGCCCTGTATATGCTCGGCGGGCGGAGAGACTTGGACATATCCGTAGCCGGCGGGACCGAGAGTGTTGGTGCACTCCTTGGCGATGGAGTTGAAGTTCCACTCAAAAAGGACAGCAGTGACATCCTTGGTGCCAGGCGGGGAGGCATTGACGACAGGAGCTGTCATGACTATGAGGCCGGCGGATATCAGTGCTGCGACTGCAGCGAGGCCAGTCTTACGTGCCATGATAGAGGTTCTGAAGCTTTCGCGGAACCTTTCACACCAATATTCTTAAGGGCTTAGGTGTAAAGAAAACACACAAAATAGGGTGGAACAAACTTGGTGGTATCGATTGCTGTGTGATGAAGATGGAGAGAACATCCATCTATTATATATATTCGTTCTTACGGGACACCTGTTCAACAGGAAGTCCTGAGCACGAACCTGCTACCTGTGGTTAGGCCATTATCTGGAATCGTCCTAATCTTCCTAACTGACCGAAGACCGAAAGAAAAATTTACTTGGCTTGGAATTCATTTGCTTTTAGTGAGAATTATATTCACGTGCCTCCCTATCGGCAAGTTAAATCGTTAGGGCACCCCGCAAAATTGGCCGACCTTAAATAAGGTGGCGGGGTACCAACAGCCGGATAATCTTCTCCGGCTCCCTTCCCGCCTAGTCAATCGGGCCGTTATCTACGTGCCGTACCCAGTCGGTCCGTTATCACCCTTAAAACATCCAGTCGGTCCTTTGTTAACGTGGTTCACCGACAAACATTGCAATATGTTACAGAAACGTGCCTCGGTCGTGGTGGCTTGCTCTTAGTGCAGTCAGTTACCCCGTGGGGTTGCAGTGCGATCTAGACTTCGGTAGATCCTACCCTGTATTATTTCGCAAGCCCAACGGTTTGCTATTAAGTTAACACTAGAAAGATAGACTGTGCGGCTGTAGGCTAGGATTACATGCTGTCACAATCGTCAGTATATCACCTCAAAGGAGAATGCATTTCGCAAATATCCTTCATGAGTGTCTGGGACATTAGCTGTATGCAGCCAGCGGCTAATACCTGGTGTGACGCCATCTCGTCGACCTTGAAATTCCCATATCGATCTTTGTTGAGGAGGAAGTCGCGAAATGAAGGGTGGCGTAAGCGGAGCGGGCGCGCCCGGTCCTTTGGAATACCAAGGATGGCATGTAGATCCTCAAATGTCGGGCCGAGATATTCTTTTAGAAGGTGCAATAGCCTGCCCAATGAGATGTAGAAAGAGGTGATAGAAATACTACTATACTTCTAAGCGTGTGCATGGCGAGAGAAGATAGAAGATACAGAAAGCCTTGACGTGCCAGGCCAATGGGAATGTCGTAATCGCAGCATAGACAGAAACACGCCACCGTCGCAGACTACTCATACGGATGACACTCAAGTGGGTGTGATGAACTTTAGCAAGATAACTGTCATTCAAGCACAGAATGACTACAAAGAAGCCAGGGGCCGCCTAAGTAATGTGCTTAGTAAATGAGAGGCACGCAAAGAACGCATTTATAAGCTGAATGGCGAGATCGAACGGTTTGGACATAAGCTAGAAGAGCACAGACGACATTTTCACTCAGACGGTGTTGCGCCTAGTGATGGAGAGTCACAGCTTTCCATAACTTAACGGCAACTAGTCCTTGAAATTAGCGGTGATAGAGATTGAATAGACAAGTTATCAGCTAAATTTGACCTAATAAAGGCCGAAGAGGCGCGTTTGACTGAGCGCGCGAAGTTACTTTAAGAGGATGTGAAAATAAAAAAAGCTGCAGTCAAAGGGGTTAAGCAACAGCGGCCAAGGAACTCTACCTGCATAGAAACTTCGTGTAAAGTTCTCGAAAAGCTCCGATCCATCATAGCTATAGATTTTGAAGAGATTTCCCCCGAGAATTCGGATTCCCCATCTGAATCTACGATGGAAAATTCCCTCGCAGGTCTGGCAACGGAGACTGGGGGTTGCGAGACAACGCAATCAGAATCAGCCAACTGGATTACACAGTTGAGGTTAGTTTATCGTTTTCTTCCAGAACAGAAGATTATATTACCGCTCAAACCTCGTTAGGTACTCATTTGCCACCGGTTCTAGAACCCTAGAATCTACAATGACGGCTCCAATGCTGATATCTTCCCGAACGGGATTGCGAGGGGAAATGAACGTCTAGCAGGGGACGCCAACCCACAGCACATGATGAAAAACTCCGAATCGACAGATAAAAGAGGGCGAATACCAGCTCTAACTCGGCTACCAGAAACCGTTGAAGTACATGAGCACTTGATATCTGCGGAGGAGGTCGAGCCACCACAGCTTCGATCCCAGCGTTCGCTAATTGTGGTGTTGCGATATACACCTGCAACGGAGCTAGCCAGGGCATTGGAACAACTCGAGAAATCAGATGAAAGCGTAATACGAGGATTGTACGCCACACAGCGCAAGCTAGGCAAGGCAGAGGAGATGTACTGGCGAGCGCTGTAAGAAGGGGAGAAGGTACTCGGTGCAGAGCACACATCGACACTCTCCACTGTCTACAACTTGGGCAAACTCTACGTAGACTAGGGGGCAAGCTGGGCGAGGCAGAGGAGATGTTGCAACGAGCGCTACAAGGAAGGGAGAAGGCACTTGGTGCAGAGCACTAATCAACACTTGAGACAGTCAGTATTTAGGTTTTCTCTACGCCGAGCAGGGCAAGCTAGGAAAGGCAGAGGAGATGTACCAGCGATCGCTGCAAGGATTAGAGAAAGCACTTGGTGTCGAGCACACATCGAATTGTGACAGGACTTGTGATCTGTAATATGCCTTCGGTTCTATGTATATTGCACTGTCGCTGTTATCCAACTGGCTATGTGTGTTGGTGGAGTGCTGACGAGGCGCAGTCTAGTGATTTTGCGCCGTTTACGTTCATGAGTGATGGCAACTCTGCGGAGAGTATGATTGCGACTGCGTGGGTTGGTCCTGATCTGATCGTCAATCTACCTAGCTCATTCTACGGCCACAAGTTAAGAGAGCATGGAAAGTAGACCGGGTTCGGTGTTGTAGGACGGGTAAGCAGGGGCTCCTGTCGATTACTTGGTGCAGTGGGTTAAAATGAGGTCTCATTTCGTCAATTACCTGTCGTTTGTTGTTTCTCACTGGGCGGCAATTTCTCGGGGCATATAATATTTGGGCGAGTGGACTTAGACCAGGACAAAGCCCTGGTAAATTGAGGGCTAGAGTGAAGGATGGGCTCACCCAGACACGCTAGATGTGATAGGTGAAAGGTCTCACGCAGGCAAGACTTGCGCCTAGTATGAAGATACTGTAATTGAGTTAAGCATGAAGCTTCTACCTGAAGAAAACCGCCAGTCTTATCAATATAGATCATTACAGGGTGTTGAATCCCAACTGTAGATCTAGAGTCCCACAGGTCTCAACGCCTCTAGCTGCTCGGGCACCCCGTCCCGCGGTTGGACAGACACCCCACAGCACATGCTCCCTGAAGATTGATCCTCCTTGACACACCTGACGCCAACCCCGCGTCAGCATATCCGTTACACGTGTTGAATAGGGCCGATGCACCAGGATACAGGTTAGACTCATGGAGATTCTCAACGTTAGAGCCCCAGCTAACGCAGCAAGTTGCGCCAGAACTAAGGCACACGGAGCGGGTGCTCGCACCCAGAACTTTTCCAGAGGTACTCATTGCACGTAGGAGGGAGGAGCAGACAACGCTGTCTGCTTGGTTGGAGTTGGAGCAGGAGATGACACTAGTGCCACAAGTGGCGCGTTTGGTGATGGCTACCGTGTCAGGGCCCGAGACGTAGTAGGAGAGTGTGCCGTCGGTGGTTTCGACTGTTTGAGACAAGACGAGACCGTCCTCGGGGGCGGGGATTGTGTTTGCGGGGGCAGCTGCGGCAAGCACAGCCAAGAGGTTGGCGAGCACAACGGCGGAGAGTTTGAACTGCATGGCGGTGAAGATGGATGGTTTCTGTCTGTTTATAAGCTGATGTTTTCACGAGGTAAATAACGAAGCTTACGCTTGATTGGATTAAGCGGTTGTAAGAGTGAGAAGATTTGTTGGGTTTGAAACGTACAAACAAGGTGATGATGAGGGTGGAGAATAAGATCTCATCGGGGCGAAGAGACCCTTTATATAAGTAAGTACGATTATTCACGCACTCTTTTCAGAGGGATGCCACCGATGTTTTCATTTCCTAGCCAGATGTCCATTGCTACCAATAAACAATCTGTCCTCGTATTTCCAACAGCAACAAAAGCGGGGGTTGTCGGGGTCGTCCATTTAAAAAGCTCCTGATTAGCTGTGGTAACGTCAAGCTCCTCCGAAGCCGCTGTTGGAAAGAATATACTTTGCAGAAATCCAACAATTGTATGCAAAGCCCTGGCGCTGACTGCGTGAATTAACTTCATTGGGGCGTAGCAGCGAAGAACCTTTGCATAACGTAAAAACACAGACAGCAATGGTCCTGAATAACCATGTAACGTCAAGATCCCTTAAAGCCACTGTTGGAATTATAATCCTTCAAAGATATCCAACAATTGTATCCTAAGTTGTAGGATCTAGACTTGCAAGTGGGGGCTTTTGCGCAAGGGCGCCTTGTAGTAGTACGGGCCAATGACACAGCTTACTCTTGATTTTTTGTTACTGTCGTTGCCACGCCACTCACAGGGCAGAATTGAACACGGGGATTCCCACTTAGAAGTTTTGAAACCAAATACGAGTAAGTGCTTGTGTGAAATCTCTCTCAGCAAAGAGTATTAACAGAAATAACTGTACTCTCTATTTTGCTTGGAAGGCTTCATGTTCCCCAATTTAATGTTAGAGGTGCGGGTATCCCCAGGCTTCTCATCGACCTAAAAAAAAATCGTATGCAGCTGTAGCTGTGTCGCGTCTCCAACTTGATCTGCGACGGCTTTAGTTTGGTCCGATTGGTCAAATCTATTAGTTTATGGTGTAACCTTGTTGCGCTTTGTAGCAAGACTCGGAGGAGGATCCTTATCAGAATGATCAGGGTCCCTGCTTTTGCTTTAAGCAGGAACCAACACAGGGGTCAACAGAATAGCGTTGAAGATCGGTAGTTATTGGCGTGCACTAGTGAATGCGGCGCGGCGCGAGAGCCGGTCGCGCCGCCCCGCGCCGCATTCATTAGAGTTATTTCTGTTACGTATCTACCCCGCCAAGGACTACATCAGCGACATGAGCTTATAGGTTGCCGATAGCTGGTGGCTTTACTGAAATCCAGGCTCTCGATGTTATACCCAGTTAGGAAGGAGCAAGGTGCTGTAATTTGATGTTGGTGTTGGTGTTTGAAAGATGCATACTGCATCTGGTCGCCACTTGTGATTAACACTTAATCGTCGTGACCAAACCTTGAGCTTTGCTCAAGGTTGGAGTAAGCGAGTTGCGGCACTTCACGTGGGCGGAAGCGAGTTGCGGCAACTCACAACTTGCATATGTTCACCGCTACTCTTTACTAAAACCTTGAGCATTCCCACACGTAGTATTTTATATAGTAATTACATGTAATCAATTCAATGGAAGGGTCTCCTCTATCAAATGCCTGTGAATGGCTAGCAGAAAACCCCTCTGAATCTGCAGGTGTTGCTAGTCGGATTTTTAAGGTCCTAAGGTCGACTATACAGTCAAGAATTGCCCGAGCAGCCTAGCAGAAGCAGAAGCAGAAGCAGAAGCGGCCCCATGGGGGTCAGAATAAGCTGCTTTCTACTGCTTAGACTAAGGCCCTTAAGAAGTAGATCCTAGAGCAGTATTACCTAGGGCTTAGAGCTAATAGGAGTATGGTGTTCACTGTAATATGCCAGCTCTAGAGCCCACTGCCTCCGCCGTCATAGACCTGGCTTACTAAATATATACGGAATGAGCTTTAGGATTTCCATACTATTACTACGAAGCTAATTGCTCTATAGCGTATAAGAGCACAAGATGAACTAAAGGTTACTGAATGGTTTGAGAAATACTTCTGGTTTCTACGGGATCATAATATACAGCTGGAGTCAATTTAGAATATGGATGAAACTAGCTTTTAAATAGGAATTCCTAGAGGCAAGAGAGTTATAGTACCATGAATAGCAAAGGAGCTATATACTCTAAGCCCTGAGAATCGTACGTCTATTACAGTAATAGAGACAGTATCTGTAGTTGGAAAAGTAATTCCACCTATACTTATTATTCTAGGCAAAGTCCATATGGATTCGTGGTACCCTGAAAACCTCAAGAGTAAGGAGCTGATACTACTCTCCGACAATGGATATTCGAATAGTGAGATTGCCTTATGGTAGCTACAGCATTTTGCAGAGCATATTACTTAGTACAATGATGGGAGTAGGAATCCTACAGTTCTACTCCTTGATTCTCATATTAGCCATACGAACGACGATTTCGTCACTGTAGCAGACGATTTGAACATTATTGTATTCGCCTTTCCTAGCCANGCAGGCTGTGCTCTATGCCATATGGGATATGGACGTTACGTACGACCTACCCTCATTTATGAGAGATCTCACCAAAATCCGGGAACAGACTTTTAAGGAGTCGAATATTACTTCAGCTTTCCGGAAAGCTGGAATCTGGCCTGTAAGCTGTCACACAGCACTCGAAAAGCTCCGCACATACTCACAGCCTACACCTACACAGCCTACACAGCCTACAGAGCCTATACTACAGCCTACACCTACCCTACTAATACGCCCTATTACCCCTAAACCCTCCACTTTTCGGGGGGTTGAAGAGGGGCTACAGCGCTAGAAGGACCGGATTCCGGAGGCCTGGAGTAGCCCCTCAAGAGA
>LMYD01000142.1:0-22487 GCA_001630595.1 Pseudogymnoascus sp. BL308 | reverse complement strand
ATGGACACCCCCCTCCCCTCCATCGAGCCCGCCTCCCCCCTCTTCCCACAACAACGCACAGCTCTCCAGCGCGCCTTCCCGCGCGAGAAGTCGCCTAGCGACTATATCCGCCGCGGCTCGCAGATGGGCAGCCTCAACTACTCGCCGTACCCGTATGAAGGCGCCGCGCAGGGCGGCATCATCGAGCAGGCGTGGATGATGAGCATGGCTGCCGAGCTGGCGCGGCGCGCGCACCTGCGCAAGCAGGCTGATGGGAGCGAGTGGGGTAGCGAGCGGCGCGACGAGACGCCGCCGCCGGCTTATGGGGTCTGAGATGGGGTTGTGTTTTGAGATTGTGGGCGACTTTCTTTTAGCGTTGAGCGAGTTTAGCTTGCGAGCTTTGACTTTGCTCCCCATCACCACTCTTGGGAATATGGTGTTTTGTGTGTTTTAGCTAGCGATTTTTCTTTGCTAGCATTTTTGTATTTTTTTTTCTTTTGTTCGGGGGCGTTTTGGGGGGATTGGGAATAGGTCCGGGAAATGACCGGACTGGGTATTGGAAGGGGTATTATCTGACTGTCTTTACAAATTGTGGGAGACCACCGGCGCGTGGCTTCTTCTAGAGAGGAGGGAATGATGAATTGGAGGTGTGTATTTTGTGTGATATATGGGTTAGGGATGGATGGTGGGGTGTACAAAAGGGGAAAATTATGGCTTTATTGGATGGTGGAGGGGACTTGGTGTATATTTTACGGAGGATAGGATGGTAGATCCATCTGGTGTGTTGCTCGAAGATAGAGCACCTGGAGAGAGAGGAGAGAGTGATACTCGGAATGAAAGACGTTGTACACTGTATTCCACGCTTTGCATTAGTATATGTGATCGTTATTCCCATAACAAGTTCACATGAAGTCTACTTACTACACGTACATCACAGCATATCGAAGCAGGAAAGTATTCTAGATGTGGTATTTCATTGTGCCTACACAACCCATACAATACACCCCACCCAACGCCCATCAACGCCAAAGCTCCCCCTCCCCCCTCTTTTCCACTTTCCCCTCTTCCCTCCCCCCATTTCCCCACCCCTCTACTGCGTCGAAAAAAGCGTATCCTCATCCCTCAAAAACTCCCCACAATCCGCCTGCCTAAACGCCGCAATGCCCGTCGGATCCAGCCGTCTCGCCTCCTGCGTGCTCCTCGCCGTGACCCCAAAGCCCAGCGGCGTATCGTTCATGCTGTACACGACGATGCCCTGGTGCTCCGGGCAGTCCTCTGACCAGCGCCCGACGTGGGCTTTGAGGATGTGGCCGCCGTACAGGAAGGGCATCTCGCCGTTGGGCTTGATCCACAGCTTGTGGCGCGCGTGCGCGGCGAGGATGGGGAGGGCGGTGATGTGGAGGCGGAATTTGAGGGTTTTGGTGAATTTGCCTGGGGACGAGTTAGCTGGGGGGGTCTTTGGTTGGGTTTCTGCGACTCTGGTGGGAGGGGAGGGGGGGGGAGCGCGGGTTTTTGTGAGGGAAGGGTGGATGGGGTGAGGTGAGCATACCGAGACAGGTGCCCAGCGAGAGGAGCTGGTCGCGACCGACGGAGGTGGCCAGGTTGGCGAGGGAGAGGAGGACGTAGTAGCACCGCGACTGGTGGAGGCGGAAGACGTAGCGGTCTCCGTTGGGGGAGTTGTCGAGGGGAGCGATGAGGTTCTTGAGCGAGGTGCCGGTGTAGTTTGCCAGCTTGGCGAAGAGGACCTTGGTCTCTTCCTCTGTGAGGGCGCGCATCTTTGCGGCGGTAGTGTCGGCGCTTCGTTCGGGTTGGGTGAGTATTCGATTGCAGATGCGCAGAGTATGGGTATTTGTTTTCTCTGCGGCGTTGGGATTTTTCAATGGGTGCAGTGAAGTTTTGGAGCTCGGTTTGCAGATTAGAGTTTATCTTTGGGGTCTCTCGCGAACTTTTTTTATGCGGGGAAAGTTTTCTGCGAGGGCCGCATTATTTTCCGGGCGGAACGTCGAACCGCAAAACTTACTGCCGCAGAATCGAAAATATCGAAAATTCGATATCTCGACGCCCAGAAGCAGCAATTATTTTTCTCGATAATTGCGAAGTAAGAGATGTCGCGAACAGCACCGGCCGTTAAGAGGCGCAAGCTGTCGCCGCAGCCTGGTGAGGGCGAGAGCAGGGCCGAGAGAGCGGACTCGAAGAAGAAATCGACAAAGGAATTCTATGACCAGGCCTCGAGCTGGGATTTAGAGCAGGATTACGAGATGCGGCCGCGGAAGGGAGGGAAGAAGGACAAGGAGAACACGAGGTTGCCGATTAAAACCGCAGATGGCATGGTGCAGGAGCTCGAGGTGGAGGACGATGACGAGAGCGACCTTGCTTGGTTGAGCGAGGGCGAGTCGGAGCCAGAGGACAAGCCGGAGAAGGAGAAGAAGCCCGAGAAGCCAATGCGACAGCAGATCATGGAGGCGAAGGAGGAGCTTTCAAAGATTGCGCTGCTGCTGAACGAGGATCCGGAGGAGAATGCTGCGGCGTTCAAGACCTTGGCTGCGATCGGGCAGTCCAAGACTACCACCATAAAAAAGCTGGCGCTTGCGACGCAGTTGGCTATTTATAAGGATATCATCCCCGGGTACAGGATACGACCGCTCAACGAGGATGATATGGAGACGAAGGTGTCGAAGGAGGTGCGGAAACTACGAGCCTACGAGCAGGCGCTCGTGGGAGGGTATCAGGCCTACATTAAAGAGCTGGCGAAGCTCGCACAGTCTGGAAAGGGAGGGTGGTCTAGAGATGGCGGGCCGAGCTTGGGGAGTGTCGCTATTGCCTGCGCTTGCACGTTGCTTACGTCGGTGCCGCATTTCAATTTCAGAGGCGAGCTGTTGAAGATCTTGGTTGGGAAGCTGAGCACGCGCAAGATCGATGCAGACTTCGTCAAGTGTCGCGAGACTATTGAGACTCTCTTCCGCGAGGATGAAGACGGAACTCCTTCTCTGGATGCCACGGCCCTCCTCACAAAGATGATGAAGGCGCGTGGATACCGTGTCGACGAATCCGTCCTCAATACCTTCCTCCACCTTCGCCTACTCACCGAGTTCTCCTGGAAAGCGAGCACGAACCACATCGACCGGCCGTCCAAGGCCGAGGGTGGTTTCGAGGCCTCCAAGCAGCTCAAGGCCAAGCGCGTCTTCCGCACCAAGAAACAGCGCAAGATTGTCAAGGAGCAGAAGATCATCGAGAAAGAAATGGTCCAGGCAGACGCAACCGTCTCGCACGAGGAGCGCGACAGGATGCAAGCCGAGACCCTGAAGCTCGTCTTCGTGACCTACTTCCGCATCCTGAAGATCCGCTCCCCGCAACTCATGGGCGCCGTGCTCGAGGGTCTCGCTAGCTACGCCCACCTCATCAACCAGGACTTCTTCGGCGACCTCCTGGAGGCGCTCAAGGACCTTGTCGGACACGCTGAGACAGGCGATGACCTGGACATGGCAGACGAGGATGACACCCCAGCCGACGACGACGAGGAGACAACGCGCAACCTCACCCGCGAAGCCCTCCTCTGCATCATCACCGCCTTCGCCCTCCTCGAGGGCCAAGACGCCGCTAAGGCTAAGACAACCCTCTCCCTCGACCTCTCCTTCTTCATCACCCACCTCTACCGCACCCTCCACGCCCTCGCGCTAAACCCCGACATCGAGCTCAGCTCCAAGTCGCTGCGCCTCCCCGACCCTAACGCCCCGCAGCAGAGCACCAAAGACAACAAAGTCAACGTGCACACGACCACGGTGCTGCTGCTGAAGTCGCTGTCGTCTGTGCTGATCCCGAAGCAGGGCGCGCGCGCGGTGCCGCCGCTCCGCGTGGCGGCGTACACGAAGACGCTGTTCACGAGCACGCTGCACCTGCCGGAGAAGTCGGCGGTGGCGATGATGGGGCTGCTGGAGAAGGTGAGCAAGACGCACTCGACCAAGGTGCGGTCGCTGTGGAATACGGAGGAGAGGAGGGGGGATGGCGTGTTTGAGGCGCTGGCGGGGGAGGTGGAGGGGAGCAATCCGTTTGCGGCTACGGTGTGGGAGGGGGAGTTGCTGAGGATGCACTTTTGTCCGGGGGTTAGGGAGGGGGTGAAGGCCGTGGAGAAGGAGGTTGTGGGGAGTAAGTGATGGGGGTTGGGATCGTGACAGGGAGTGGATGGATGGGTTAGTCGAAAATATGATATCTAGTTGGGTAAACCAGCGCAACTTTGCCCTACATTTCAAATGTGTGAGACGCTAAGTTTATTTGCGCAAGAGCGGAGGCTGTGATACGAGGGGGGGATGGAGGGGGGGATGGCTATCGGGAGTGCGGAATTGGAAAGAGCGCGTATGATCTTGGCCGGTTCTAGGCCTTCCTCGGCGGGCATTCCTGGGTGCGGCCCCTTTTCGGGGATTACGCAGTCATGAGTGCATATTAAGAGAGCATAGCACGTGTGTAGAGTCACTGGAGGCCTTCTCTATACATAACGATATATATATATCTTTCTGTGACTCTATAAATCGAAGAATGCTGAACCTACATGTTTGGGGGAGGGCAGCAAAAGTTTTGAGTGAATCAAGTAGATGAAAAACAAAAGTGGTGGCTAGGGAGTCGTGACGTACAGTATTTTGAACATCCCCTGAGCCTCGTCTTCAGGAGTTGGATAGTAGATTAATATACTCGGAAAAGACTACTCACATACTCTTTACCTCTCCTCTATTGAATATATGTAAGGGGTCTACTGGTCTCCCGTGGTGAATATCTCGAACAAATAGTTTGCTGGGGGGTTGGCAGTTTTCACCCTGCTGCAGGTGCTGGTACAGTCTTCCTCGCTAAACCTTCCCAGCGTTGGAGCTCCTGGTGTCGCACCCCCTTCTTCCACGCCGCCAACCCCAACGCGTTCTATCTCCCCCACCACGCATCTGTGCGATTACCAGAGTAGTCGTGATAGTTCTAAGTATTAGCCCATCCACCAAGCCATACTGCCCTTGACTAACACCGGCGCAGACGTTGCGAAAACACGGCGGCGAGCCAAGCCAGGGGCGACAAGCGATGCGACGATGAGTACGAATCCCCGACACACGCGAACGGCCGCGACCAACGGACCCGACGGCGACCGCACCACGCGGGCAACCTCAACAGAGAAGTCGCGCGCGGCGAAAACGTTCCTGGATAACTGGGTCGAGCCATCGCTGCCACCGCCCGCGCCCAGCTTCACGGATCACCCGCACCTGAGCATCGAGCGGTACGGCGTGCTGGAGAACATGGCGCCCCTGGGCACGATGCCGACGGCGAAGGCGAAGAAGATAGGCAAGGACACGCCGCGAAGGGCTGTCAAGGCGGATGAGTCGGAGGTGGAGGCGTCTGCGTCGCGCGAGCTGGTGACGCCAGAGCCCCAGATCAACATCATCAGGAAGCGATCGCAGTCCGGGAAGGCGGATGATGAGGAGTGGAATCCGCGTACGCCCACTGCGCAGGCGAGGAAGAGCGCGACGAAGACAAAGCAGAGTGCCGAGGCAGGAGCGATGATGTCGCAGTCACCGCATCGGAACAAGGAGGAGAGGGATATGTTCATTACGGACAGAGCCGTGCAGTTTGCGGTCGAGGATGCCATATTGGACTACAGGTGGCCTACGGCATACGCATTACGGACCATGTACAATGATCACAGGATCAACCCGCGCATCCGCCGGCTGTTCATGCTCATCTTCACGGACCAGGCTACGGAGGAGGAGAAGACCGAGTTTCAGTGTCTGATGACCTACAAGAAGAAAGAAGGCGCAAAGGACAACAAGGCCCAGCGTTACTTTGACGAACACGACAACCTTTATTCACCTGTGAACCTGTTCCAGAAGTCCTGGAGTTTCAGTGGTGCCTCAAAGAGGGCTTCTACGGAAGTGGCGAATCGTGCATCTGCGTCCCCCCACAAAGATACGTCTCACGTAAGTAAAAAGGCAAAAGTCGGCCACGCCCAGCAAAGCGGAAGCCACACCACGCCTCACATTCATCTTAATGTGAGCGGCAGCAGCAGTGCCAGTGGCAAGCCAGCCGAGATGAATGGAACATCCAAGGGCAAGCCGGCACGGCAAGCCCAGAATGGCACCACTACGGTTTCTGTCGCTACACGGAGCAGATCAGTGTCAAGCAGCTCATCGCTATCATCACTGGACGAAGCTGTGCTGGAAAGCGAAATGGCCGATATTTCGGGAGAGGCGGCCCAAGCTGAGGAAATTAGTGAGACGAGCCACAGTACGAAGGCGTTGAGGGCACGGGAGGAACCCGGTCGTTCTGCCGAAAAGACGGCGCGCAATCAAAAGGCCAAGCAACCAATTACACGACATTCAGCGCACGCCCCAAGGCCAAACCCGCACACCTTCACTGCTGTCAACACTAAACCTCCTGCCGCATCAACACCATCATCACCTCCTGCTCTCTTCCCCAATTTATCGACCAACGCCAACAATCGCAACGGCAACGGCGATAACGTGATGCGCCCGTACCTTGACGAGAACTACGCTCTACCCCAGTCTCTATCGCTCCCACCGCAAAATCTCGCGCCGCGCTCTCACAAAAAAGGCGCCGCCGCTGCGCTCCGTCGCATCACGACACCCCGTGACGAAGAAATTATTCGTCGCAAAAAGGAAGCCAAGGGCAGGACCGACGGCGCCATTTCCACGCGCCAGAGCTTCGTGCGGACGCCGGTGCAGGGGCCTGACTTGGGGTCAGGCAGCGAGGCAGGCGATGGGGGCGCGGCTGGTGTGTCGCAGCCTACCACGCGGCAGGTGCTACGTTTTAGGCGGCGGAATCGCGACGATGAGTCCGATAACCACAGCTCACCGACCAGACTCTCGTTTCAACCTGATCTGGCGCCGGGATCTACGAGGAATTCTAGGGCAAATACGCCAATTGCCGGTGCGAGAGCGACGCGGAAGGCAAAGAGTACAGGAGCACGGATGAAGTCATCGTAAGTCACCATGCTTGCTTTTCCCATCAGCCTTTCTTTACTTTATCGCATTATTATCCCGTTTACGCTGTGTTGGTGTGTATTTGGTATATTGGAAGCTATGGAAAGGATTTTCCCCGGTTTTTCCCCGGTTTTTCTTACTTGTTGCGTGGGGTGTCCCCGGGTACTGGTGTTGAAGCAAGCGGCCTCGCAATGTCGTCGTCGCTCCTACAGCAGTACCCGCCGGTCATGGGCGACGTACTCGCTCATTGGCCGATTCAGACCTCGCGGTCGTACGCGGAACTCTTTGGGCCGTTTACACTTCTGAAGCTTCGCCCACGCGACTCCCACATTTCTTCTCTCTCTTTCCTCTTCCTCTGGTGATATAAGTGTACGCACAAAAGGGAGTCATTCCATAATTGGACTGAACACTGCACATACATTGATTGCCTTTCTCTTCTTTTGCAAGATTATAACCTGTTCTCCTTGTTCTACGAGCTTTGAGCACACACAATGCCGCCCAAGATCATGCTGAAGCTCACAATGCCGGTCAAGAAGAAGATAAAGCTAATCACACATAACCATAGTCCAAGAAAGAATGCTCAAGGAACTTCTGCTGGTATCCCAAGGGCCAGTGGGCAAAGAGACAGTCCTGTATCAGGCGGCCCAGGAGTCAACTTTGTAAGTTTAACGCCTATGATCCCCCCGTTGCTGTGTCTATCATGTCACTCGCTAGTCGCTTCGTGTGGTGTCAATGTCTACCTGCAGACTTAGTTCCACCTTGGAACAGACATCCATTGCACACCTACACCTACACCTACACAAACTCCCATCCCCCTTACCTTCCCTCCCACAACAATGGCTCGCATTAAATTCAAAGACCACCAATCTAACATTGCCCAGGATGAAAACGATGAATACTGCTCATCATGCGGAGGCAATGGCGACCTCGTCTGCTGTGATGGTTGCACCAGAGCTTTCCATCTAATCTGCGTCGACCCTCCAATGGAGAATGTAAACCAGCTGCCACCAGATTGGTACTGTGTCACCTGCGGTTCCCTCCGCACTGGCCCAGGCGCCACCCATCGTCGTCGCGGTTTATTCGGCGAACTCACCATGCTTGTTGAGAAGCGCAATCCCTCCGCTTTCCACCTACCATTCGCCATTAGGGACTGGTTCGAAGGTGTCCGCACCGGACCAGAGGGTGAATATGAAGAGGGCAATCCTCCGAAGAAGTAGGTTTCTCTTCCCCCTTCACACCGATATATCCAGCTCCGGTCTATCAATCTCCGATCTTCCGATCTACCCATCTCCGATCTATCAAATACTAACACCCCCACCAGGAAGCAAGAAGAAGCAATCGACTTCCTCCGCCTCAAAGACGCCAAGGGCAACCCCGTAATCTGCTCCTCCTGCTCCCGCGGCTCCGGCGGCAACCTCCCTATCATCCCCTGCAGCTTCTGCGGTCTGCACTGGCACCTCGACTGCCTCGACCCACCTCTCGCCAACCCCCCCGCCATCTCCTCTACGCGTCCCTGGAAGTGTCCCTGCCACATCGACGACCTCCTCGAGTTTGTGCCTGGTGCGTTGGGCCCTGCTCACCGTTTCCGTCGCGTAAAGGGCAGATCGGCGATCAAGCCGGCGCTGTCGAGGGGGCTTAGAAATGATGGCCATGTCGAGGTTGAAGCGGCGATGAGTGAGGATGAGGATAAGGATTTCTTTGAGGATAGGGAATATGGACGCGTGTATATGTTGCCTGAGAAGGGCATCATTCTTGATTTCATCTCTCGGTATGTTTATTTTTTCCCATTCTTCCCCTTCCACCAACTCCACCCTCCACTACTACAACATCGCATTACAGTTACACCGCAACTAACACAAACCCAGCGTACATGCAAAGCGCCGCACCGAATCCGCCCTCGGCGATCCCTACGCTGTCGCACCCGGCCCCGCGCCCGCCGCACCACCCCTCACCCCGCGCAACATCGCGGACCAACAAGCAGCGCTCAACCTGGCCCAATTAGCCACCCAATCCGGGCATCCCGCGAGTGATAGCACGAACAAGCTCATCACGGCGCTGCTCTCTGAAGCTGCACCGGGGGTGATCGATCTGGTGGCCCGCGCTGATACGACTGATATCACGGGGAGGGTGTTGGCGAAGATGGATGTGCAGGCGTTGAGGGCGGTGAGGGGGTTGATTGATGGGGTGTTGGTTGGACGGGAGGGAGAGGTAGATGGGGGTGGGAAGAGAAAGAGGGAGGTGGATGAGGATAAGGAGGGGAAGGGAGAAGATGAGAAGTGAAGAGGATGCGGAGTGTATCATATTTGTACTCGTTTTTATTAACTGATGGGGAAGAGGAAGGGCAGGGGGATGTTTATCAGGGGCGGGATGGATAAGATAGGGATAACTACTGAGAGATGGGCGGATAGAAGTTAAGATGGAGACTGGGGGTGTATGGGATTTCAAGCGAAGTGACGGAGGTGGTAAAGACAGTAGCTAGGTAGTAGGATAGCAATACTGTGCTTTCAAACGCATTCAAGACCTACTGCACGTGCTTGTCCGGTGATGCTGGTGCTGTTATTGTAGGTTGTTGCTGTCATTTGTTTGGTGCGACGTAAATTACGAGGGTGTAATGGGACAAGGCAAGCACAACCATCCACCACCAAGCAAGCCCTGCCACATATCCATAGTTGACCTGTTCCTCATAACCGTGGCGGGCCTTCAGAGCGTATCTCCCTTTCTTTCTCGGCTCTTCTTGCTTCCACTCCGACGCATTTGAATATTTCTTTAAGTTCCATATGTAAAAATCTCCGAAAATTAGAGAGTGAAATCTATATGTTCAGCTTCGAGTCTCTGCGGTGAGCTTTCTCCTCCTCCTTCTTCTATTGCATTTCATCCTCGTGTACTTCCTCGTATTTCGTATTCTCCACGCCCGTGCTTGTCTTTCCGGCAACCTATTTCCGTAGCAAACTTCCCTGTACTCCTTCGTCGGACGAGAGGATCATGCGGCAGATAACAGTATCTTACATTGATGGAAATGTACAGGGAGAATGGATACCGACAATGGCTTTTCTATCCTCCCCACCATCCTCGCGGTAGAGAAAAGGTATACCGCCACACCGTCGTTCGATGTTGAGTAACAAACAAACCCACACAAAAGGATTGATTGACTAGAGGTCCAAAAAAAAATGGCAAAAGACTCATCAGATCTCGAGATCTGATGAGGGAGAAAATCACTTTTTATGATTTTACTTTTTGTCGTATTCTTATTCGTTTCCGAACTCTTTCTATTCTTTATCAAGCTCCGCGCTGGGACTCGAATCCGTAACCTCCCTCTATTCATTTCCTCCGCTGGCCAGATTGTCCTGACAGTGGTTCTACCACTGCGCCACTGTGCCGCTGGGAAGAAGCGGGTTATTTGGGTTTATAAGGGAAGGGGGGTTCGCTTGGTAGGTGGGTTGCCTGAGGATGGAGGGTAGGGGGTTAGCCTGAGAAGGGGGGCTTATATGGAAAACGGGATTACATGATTATTTGATGTTTTGCATGCAGAAGGAGGGATTGAAACCATCGAATCCCGAGTTCTTGTATGTTTACAAAGCGTATCATCGTTATATTATCTTACATCCTCGTGATAAATCTCCCGGAAATCGAATACTACCCCCACCTTCCAAACCCGTGATCATTCTCCTTGGCCCATAATTGGAAACGTTGTCCATCAAGATGCATGTCACAGTTGGGACAATCGGAGATTTGTGAGGATGACACGCTTCTCTAGTCTGAGAACCATTATCTGCTATTTTGTTAGCACCTCCAGGTTTGAAGGGGATGCCATCGACCGAGCGAACCTAGAATTCACAATCTCCTAGAATCCGGAGATCCATATCCCTCAATTTGTGATTCCCCATCTGTAAAAGAGAGAAGAAGATATCCCTCCAAAGCAAAGAAAGACATCGCAGACACCATAAATCCCAGCTCTCATCATAGTTAGTTAGTTACTTCGACGCCTCCTTCCGTGGTCCTGCGATAACGAGGAGTAAATGCGCATAGAAACATGCGAATTCGATGATGTAGCACCGGACCAGAGAGTTCGATATACAAATGGAGAAGGGGGATTTTTATACACCATCTTCCTATTGTAGAACAGGTAAGACTATGAACCGTCTTTCTTCTTTTTGTGGCCCTCTCGACATGTTTCTGTGTGAGCACTAATCGTCGGTGCATGCGAATGGCGTTCGCGAAAGCGAACGGCGTTGTAGACCTCTACCACTCTTCACCAACCAACCAACATCTTAATCACCAGAAAACATCATAATATCCACACCCCCCGACTCTATCACTGATCACTGCAAAAGCGTTTGTTCCCCGAGACATAACACAGCCACACTAGTATGCCCTTATCCCCCAACCCGCCACCCCCCCCAGAGTAGGTGGCCACGGAAGCCACGGCCCGGCCCGGAAACCCACCTGCATATATAACGCCACCAACACCAGCCTCGTCCGCAGTTCCACGCTCGAGTAGTCGACGCTACATGATTGGACGTCGCAGCGTTCGTCTGGCCTCGCATGCTGTAGCCGTGGTTGGAGCCACGTTAGGATGGCGGCAAGGCAAGGCGAGGCTCGAGCGAAAAAGCTGTTGGAAGGATTCAACTCCGCTCAGCCAACCTTCAAGGACGAATGCTCTCTCTCTTCAAGGCGTAGTGTGAAACTTGCTTCTGGAAGCTGTATTTTATAATTTACTTATAACCAGTGCTGGAAGCTACATACTCACTCTTGCCGTAGCTATCCATCTGGACGCCATATCATTCAGCAGATCGATCTAGGGGATCCAACCAGTAGATCGCCTAGATTAGATCGTCTCGCTCTCCCAAGGCCACTCACTCAATGAAGTTGCTTATAATTTTATATGCTTCATTTGTTAATTCCACATCCTCTATTGTCCCTCAACCTCCACGACCTTCAGCTTTCAACCTCCTCAGCTCTTACCTTCAATCGTCCTACCCTCAACCCCCTCAACCCCCTCGCCCCTCAAAATCTCACCTCTAATGCCTAGCACACGCCCCAGAACCNGCGCCCGAGCTTCAACATCCGCGAACTGGACGCTGGCTGTATCGTCTGGCTACCTAGCAAGGACCTACACGCCGACAGCAGCAGCAGCAGCGACGGTAGTGACAATGGTGGGAGGAGCATCAGGTGCATCCGCACGCCCTGCTGCGGCAACACTGTTCTGGAGAAGGAGGGGTATAACCACCCCGTCGTGGTGCTCAAGACAAGCAAGTATCATTCAGGGAATAAGATTTGCCTCGTCGCCATCGTAGGGCCTGCCATTTTCCTTCTCCCTCCTCCTTTCCATCTCCTGCTTTCCTTCCCCCAAAGCTGCCTTTTTAACGCAACACACTACCTAGATAACCTCCAAAAACCATAATGACCGAGTTGACCGCCTACCAATCTCGCAGGAGGCACCATCAGCATCCCCACACACCCCGACCAGCAATAGCAACAGCACCACCACCACAGAGCTGTACCTCGAAAACTCCGCAACTATGAACAAGCAATCCTACATCCTGCTCAGGCACATCTTCCAGCTGCGCGCCTCGCACCTACGCTCCCGCAGTTTCCGTGCCGGCAGCCGCGCCACCGACACCAGGCTGCGCGAGGAGAGCTACGAGCGTCTGATGTCCCGGCTGAGCTTGCAGCGTGGGGCATGGATCACCACCGCCGCCATTTGCGAGGTTGGTGCGTCGAATCCGGGTTCGAGTCCGAGACCGAGGGCTGCAGAGGGGACGAGGAGGGGGCAGCGAAGTCGGGCGGCGAGAGGGGGGAGGAGATATGCTGATGCTCCTTCTGCGGCGGGGACGCGGCTACAGTCGCTACCGCAGCCACGGACGCCGCAGGGTGCGCAGGTAGGGCGCGCGGTCCGGCAGGTGCCTAGTCGATCTGCAGCCGCTGTGGAGGCTGGGGTTTCCTCGCCAGCTTATATGTCGCGTACGCAGCACTATCCGCTTTTTGGCCGCGGGGTTGCGCCGAGCATGCCAGGGGCGTGGGATGATGCGGAGGTGCGGGCTGGAGGTAGTAGTGGAGGGATGCGGGGTCATGGGTATGGCACTGCGTGTGATCGGGGTGAGAGGTCTGAGAGGTGGCAGTCTGAGCCGCCTAGTGGCGAGGAAGGGGAGAGCCGGGCTGGGCTTTATTTCAAGGTTGTAGTTGTGTTGCTTGCAGTTGTAGGGGTTTTGTGGTGGAGACGGTAGTTGCGCACCGTCAGTGAGGGATATTGATATAGGTCAGAGACTGATGTTATAGGCACGTGGATGAGCTTCGCTGGATATGATGAATGGATAGCGTAAGAGAACAACTCTAGGTTATATGATGTGCTGCGTAGGAGTTTACTGTTGTGTGGATTAATGGGATAGAGTAGGTGACGGCAAATAGAGGTGTGGCCGCGCTCGGTGCGTCAGCAGCTTCGGCGTAGAATATGGTATCAACTTCAAAAGAATCAAAGGATGCCCGTCCCCGGGCGGCAACTACGCAGCTGATACATGCTCATTCGACCGTACTTCATTCCTCTAAAGTCTCTCTCTACCTGGCTAAAAAGTACAGTAAAATAGAATACAAAACAATACAATACACATAACACTTCACCGCATCCGCCATTCTTACCATCATCTCCTCCCACCGCACCGCACCGACCAATCTACCTGCAACATCTGAGTTTCCTGTGGGTACAATGCCGAAACAGTAACCTATCTATATCATCTAAGTTATACGTCTCTAGCGAACGGAATACCAGTGGGTCAACTTCCTTTCTATGGGATTCATAAGACATTGGAGGTTGATTGATGTATGACACTTGTCCCAAAGTCTGATTCGTTCATATTTATAAAATAGAAACCATAGTCCTGTGGGACATCTTACTTCATCTTTACCAGTTCCACTAGTGATGGTTTGTTTCAAAGTTTCGACTCCGATGCTGCTTACTCAGGGACAGATGTTGTGAGTCAGGCGACTGAAACTGTGTGCTATTGTGCTATCTAAGCTCCTAGACGACAAGGCACTCTTCAATCCTCCTCGGCTCTACTCTAACGACTATTAACGTCGAACCTGAACTGAAGACAGTTATTGTATTTGTGATGTCCCCCCTTAGCAGTCATGTACTTCCATTCGCAAAAATCGATGAGGTCAAGAAAGATATCCCCGCAGTTGTCTCCAACAGATTTATTCTCGTTACAACTGTTCGTAACCCAATACTCAATCTTGACCGTTGGTAGCCACTTGATATGGTGAAGTGATCCTTTTCCGAAATTCTGGAACTTAATCTTCTTGCAGAAGTCTTGGCTACCATGGTAGCAATCCCCACGGTTCGAAATTTCGCCGCCGCAATAGCAATATTTAGCCTCATACCATTGGTTGCAGTTCCCACCAGAGCCCGTAAGTCGTTTTTCGAGGGCAGAGGTGGCATTTCCAGGGTTGTTTTCGAAAAGGGCCACTATATGAGAGTCATTAGCTTTAGGATTGGTTGGAGGATTTGTCTTAGTGGAACAGGTCATAGACAACTTACACTCCGCATCAGTCAAATCAACGAAGTCTTCTGTGATAGTGTAGGGCTCGCCATTCTCAGTGACACCTGTGGAAGTAATGGTTCCGGTGATAGGTTCTAGTGTATTCTCCTGAGTTGTAGGAATAGCGGAAGAGACACCACTAAGTGTAAAAGCAACAAAGAGGAGATTGAGAAGCTTCATATTGTGCTAAAGGCGAGGAAATGGAAGAATAACTGTTTTCTGAGGTTGTTGTTCTTAGATGTACAATAAGTTGAGCGAAATCCACTGTTCTTATAGTCAAACAGATGACGGGGGATTCTAACACCTTGCTGATCATACAGTCTGAAAGATTCTATAGAAGAGCTTTTGGTAGCATTGTAGAATGTTAGTAGAGGTCAAAATGGCCCAATCAATAGACACCCATTCTACAAATGGGACGCTGTTGCAGGTGCGCCTCCTCCAGCGCATCCATTTACAGGGGCAAATTTTGGGCAGTTACGTAACCCACTGTTCTGTTCCTCCTTTTGCTCTATTAATAAGGCATATCATACTCTTTTGCTCGTGCTTAACTGGTAACTATTTATATAATATAGTGCTTGCTATTTTGAAGCATATTCATTATCTGGCAAACCTCGGCTAGGGCCTACATATGCATATTATGCGCCAGATATATAGAAATGGCAAATGGAGTAATGAGAAGAGGTACGGCTGATTGACTCGGGAAGATATGACGTTACGGGAGCAATCTCGCCCCCGCAAAGAATTCACAATTCATAGCATTTAATGATACATGCACATGTTGATTCGCTTACACAAAGGATCTTGCTTTCGCAAAGGATCTCGCCCCCATGAAGGATTCCGCCTCCGCGAAGATCTCGTCCCCACGAAGGATTTAGAATCCATGGCATTTAGTAATGATCACGTAAAGTATATAGCTTTTGCAAAGGATTCAAACTCATCACTCAACATCTCCCTAACTTTACAAGTCTATATACGCCTTATCATTAGGTGGAATCTCTGCCTATCTGCATTGCTGGAGTCGAAGTCGAAGTACGCAACAACTTTACCAAGATCGTTGGCACAAGTGGGAGAGATGTCCTCAGAGTGGTAATTGTGCTTGCCATGGCCGAAGCAACGGCATGAGGGAGAGGAAGTGAGAGTGGTTGGCGTGGATCGAATTAAGATGATTGGCCCGAGGATCGCGCCACTCACTACTTTATCTAAACGTTGTGGCCTGGATCCTGATACCCGCGCGGGACCACCCATTTATCCACCACATCACAGATGGTTTCTCCCCAGGGTCCGTGCATGCTGCTGGCTAACGAGAGTTTTCAGAATCCATAGGTGAGAAGTTACAATTGGTAGAAACATACAAAACGCAAGCCATTTGGTACTTATGGTCACCCACATCTCTTTCTTCTGTCCTCCCTACTTCTCTACCTTGCCCTCGCCCCCCCCTTTCCCTATTTCCGGCCTCATGAACAATGGGTCTGCGCATTGGATGCTAGTGGTGGGTGGTGTGGGTGGGCGGACGCAGAGGCAGTATATAGGTTCTTCAAAGCGGATATGCGAGTATCTTTCACATCCCGTCCGCTCTGTCATACACAAGCTTGCGTATCCTCTGGATAATAGTCTCAATCGTGCCAATAGGCATAGCGCCAAATCTGGGCCCCTTGCCGTCTGAAGGGTGAGGCGAGTGGTGAGCGAGGGTGAGCTGGGTGAGCTGGCCGGAGTTTGGCCATTTTAGCTTACGTACCTCGTTTAGGTGCTTTGCTCTTTATCTCCATGATTATCATATGTGTGGCATCAGAGTAAGCCACGTAATACAAGACCGCAAAGTGCAAGGTGCCACCATCAAAGCACGAGGCCAAATTAATGACTGAATATAAGGTGGTGACTTATTTACGGAAGTCACGGATTTGTTGTTGTTAAGAGATTTGTGTTGTGTGGGAGCGCGGACACGGACCCTGGGATACGGTGGCCATTTGGCACTGAAGAGGCAATTATTCCCAGTTACCAGTTACCAGAGTCATCGTCCGGCTCTCCCATTGGTATGGTGTGAGGCAATTACATATAGTACGTAGAATCCGTAGAATAGTGTAGTAATTCAATCGTTCAATATATTTTAAATCCATCCTATTATTTACTGTGCCTACTCTATTCGTTGCCAAGAGATCAATTACGGTGACCGGGGATTGCCATACAATATTGGCTGTGTATCCCCGTATTCCGGAATTATTCCCAATAGTTTGGTTCCTCATCAAATCTCCAAAGCCAACGACGTTTAAACATTTCACGGGCACGCCAGCTCCATATACTCGCTAATCTAGATCTTATTATGGTCTTTGTTCTCCCTCGGGCGCAAGTGCTGACTTGCGTGCACATACAAAGGTTAGATTACAGAGCTGCGATGGCCTAGAGACAATAGAGCCTGAGATATAATTCTACATGTATGTAACTGTAACGGGGTGCCGGCGTGCGACCGTTACAGTATATATAGCGTGTTACGCGTATTCCAGCCGGGCTGGAATATTGTGGTCTTTTTGGCTCAGTGGGGTGTAGCGCGAGCGTAACCGTACATCATTACAGTAACGCTGGCTACTACCAAGGGTAATTGACACAGAGGTTTGGTTGCGTTGGTTTAACTTAACAGAGGAGGCAGGGGATTAGACACAAAGGCTTTCGTAAACACGTTACTAGTATATAACAAATACTGTATTGAGTTGAGCACGAAGCTCCTATCTAAGAACTAACTATCTACTTATATAGTGGCGTCGTGCCTGGTGGACTCTTAGGACTCTTCTCATAATCCTGCGAGTCCATCACGTGATACATCCGGAACTACTATTCCCCGCTGCCCCTCCAGGTACCAGGGTCGGTCTCATGCAACCTCCCTCCTTCTTGTCCTGTAGTTGGCCAGCCTTCTCGTTCCTCCGTAACAATGTAGCTCCACTAACTTACGGACAATCCCTACACCATAGTGCTCCGCCATAATGTGACGAATGCCTCTTTATTCCTGTATAGTATCTTAATTTATCTTATCATATCTGCATTCCTGAAACCGCTGTCACCTTCTCTCCCTCTCAGTGGACTATTCACCCTGACAAATTTCAAACATGGTTGCCGAATGCTGTATGAAAGGCTTTAAGTGGGATGGCACTCCCATCGGCACTAAACGCATGCTTGGCACGAATAATGCATATGTTACCAGCACAAACGACGAAGTCGCCGTCCTGCTTATTCACGATATCTGTAATGGCGTAGGCCCAGGGTCACACGGGAGCTCAGGGAACCAGATCAGAAGGCAGGAAGTAGGATTGGTAGCGTAACAATAGGTCTACGTGTATACAGCAACTATTGACTGGAGGCCTTGCTCCGAGCCTCTAGCCCCTTATATACAGGAACCCGTGGGCCCTAATTGCTAAGCCGGCTGGCTCTACCGTAGGGTTCCCTAGATGCAACGCCTCACTTGCCCTCACGTGAGGGCCACCTTATAATTACCCCTCCCTTTAAGGGAATTGCCCTTAATTCTAGATTTACGCCTAGTAGGGTTAGTTGCCCTCAGCAACCTAGCTGTCGTTAGCGTAGGTAACTGTTGTAATGTTTTGCTAGCGTGAGTAGCTGTCTAGTTACTCTTAGGTTCTAGGTCCTATAATCCCCCCTTGTTATTAGGTTACTATAGCTACTCCCTTATATGAGGGCTGTGCTACTCTACGCTTCCTACTTCCTTCTCTCTTCGTTATAACCTTACTATTACATGATTGCTCGTTACCCTTAGACCTAGGCTTATTCTTCCTCTAGCTTCTATTCCTTAAACTAAGGTAATACTTCTTCCCTTCTTCCTTCTTCTTACGACTAACCTTAGATTAGTCTCTACCTAGCCTATTGTAATGGCTTCCCATCATAACCTAGCTAAGGCTAAGGCTAATTTCGTCATTTGCCCTAGACCTAGCTAGTCTCTTACGATGCCTTACAAGAGGCCTACTAGCTAAATGTTAGGCTCTTCTAAGTCTAAAGCCTTAGGTACTCTAACGCCCCTTAGCCCTAGATCTATGACCTCATTAGCATGCTGTTACGTAATTTACCTATACCATTCTCCTTTTATAAAGGATGCCCTAGAGGACAGTAACAATAAGCTTATTCCTAGAGCTACTACCTTTGCCCTAGAGGGCCTTAAGATAATGTACACCTCATTAGACTAGCAACTTTTAGCTTGTACCCTAGTGCCTAAGTCTCTTGTCCTTTAAGCTACACCTTGCTACTACTATTATAAGTACTTAGTAACCTATTAGAACTTTCCTAAGCAATAGTGTTAGGTTCTAGCTAGAATAGCTAAGTATGTAGATTACCTTTAGGGCTAGCACAATTACGTCCTAGTAAGGCCCCTCTAACTATCCTTCCTTTTACGCGTACTAATCTAGTAGTAGGTCCCTCTTCTTTACTAGAATGCTCTTGTAGGGCTCTAGCACCTTATAGATGAACTCCTTAATCTTTAAGCTAACGACGAGAATAATGGCTTAACTAGTGATTCTACGCTTACTCTTAACGCCCTTAAATCCCTAGAGTAGTAGGAAGAAGACCTATACCCCTAAGGCTAAGAAGGCTACTACACCTAGTCCTACGTCTATCCTTCCTTCTATTAAGGCCCTTACAGTTACACCTCCTACTTTAAGCACGCGCCTTACTACTATGCCTCCTTCTTAGAGTAAGGGCGCTATTGTTTATAACGTTAACAACCTACACTAGGCCCTTCTTCATCACACTAAGACTCTTATAGAGCTTAGTTAGGCTAAGACGAAGGCTCTTAAGGACGTAGCTATAGCATATTATGCTACTACTATTATAGCCCTTAATACTTATTAAGTAGGCCTTAATGCTCACGTTACTAACCTAAAGTTCCTTGTAAGTTTATAGCTTCCTTCCTTTATAAACGTCTTACTAACCTTATGAGTAGTTTAAGTAAGGTCTAGCCCTCCTATTATGCTTATAGAGGTAGGCCTAGTCCCTTTAGCTCTACTAGTAGGCTAGAAGCATGCCTTTCTTAACTCTAGGGTTAATTTAGAGTCTATTTCTAGGTCCTTAAGCCCTTCTTCTTTAGAAGCCTAATGCGTTACTTTTCTCATAGTTAGAACAATACACTATATTGCCTTCTACACTTATTCCTTGTAATACGCCTTAATTAAGGGCAGCCCTACATTAAGCTTTAGAACTCACTAATCGTTAGCAGTTATATAGCCTACCTACCTAATTAAGTATTCTTCCTAGGTCCCTTTACCCCTTCATATAATCCTATAGTCTAAGACTACTTCTACTCTATATTCTTCTTCTCCTTCTATGAGCTCTAACTTAGGTGAAGGTTCTACCCCTTTAGCCTTAATATTCTTCTAATACCTCTTAAGTAAAGAGACGTGAAATACATTGTAAATCGCCTTATACCTTAAGGAAAGCTTTAGTCTATACGCTTGTTTACCTATCTTCTCTATAATCTCATACGGTTTAAGCTACTAGTGCCCTAGCTTTCTACTTAGCTAGGTAGTTCTAATATTCTTAGCTAAGAGCCATACTCACTTACTAACCATATACTACATTAGTTTACAAAGCTTATTATATCCTTGTACTTAAGCTTCCTTTAATCTTTTCTAGGCTTCTTTAAGCTCTTGCTATAAGTTAAGGATCCTTTGTACTTAGTCTCTTGTAACTAGCACCTCCCTTCTTGTAAGGTCGTCCTTAATCCCTTAACGCAAGTTAATATTAATACTATATTAGGCCTAGTTTAGCAACATTTAAATGGAATCGTAGAAGGCGTTATTATAAGTAAGCTTTATGAAGTAAAGGAGCTTAACCTAATTGTCTTAGTGCTCGTTATAGTATAAGCATAAGTAGGCCTTAATATTCTAGTTCTACCTTTTTGTTTAGCCATTAGATTAAGGATAGAAGGTAGTTAATAGGTTCTACCTTACCTTAAGGTGAAAACAGAAAGCTAACTAGAAGTAGCACGTAAATACACTACCTTAATCTATGATTATCTTAGTAGGAATTCCAAAGTCCTTAACCTAATACTAAAGGAAGACTCACGCTAGCTTAATAGCAGCAATGGTCTTTCTATAGGGTATATATTTAAATACCTTAGTGTATTAGTTCATGATTACAAGGATGAAGTCTAAGGCCTTAGCTTGATCTATCCTTATACTAGGTAGTAGGTCTATTATAAAGTTTATACTTATGAATTCAAAAGGCTTCGTAAGCATTCTTAAGCCTTACATCTCACTATAAGGTCTATGCTATACTAGCTTAATCCTCTAGCACTAATCATAGTCACATACGTACTCTCTAGCTTCCTAGTCTAACCTAGGTGTCACGGGCATGCACTTGATGCCATGTGATTACAGTCCTCACGGACCCTTACGGGTCCTCTAGACTACCCGTAAAGGGGTAACAGCCTCAAACCTCACCCGTTTCAGGGCTGTAGTCATAAGCTAGACATCTAGGCTTCGCCCACCTCTCTTCTTCTTTCTTCTGTAGCTTTAGATCTTTAATTAAACCACCTCTTGATTCCTAGTCCACCGTTACACCTATGCATTGCTATAGGTAAGGTCGACCGTTACGGACTAAGCAGATGGGGTTTGTTACATTATCTAAAGCTCTCCCCCATTTCACTACCGCTCCTAAGAAGGAATAGAATATCTATCCATTAAGAGAATACGGATCGTACGGATCGCATAGAACCATCTAACCATCCGCAGCAATTGTTCGTTATAGTCCGTATAGACTACCTATAACGTCCATAACGCCTTATATGGCACTAAACACCTAGAACTAAGTCTAAGAACTAGAACTAGACGTCTAGGACGCCTCTATAGAAACAAAAACCCTTTAATCAATTAAAGTCATGTTAGCTACCTAGCTTACAGATGCCTAGCAGCTCGCTATAGCCTACAAATAGGTCTACTAACTATAGGAATAGTTACACTAGGCCGCTACTGCTTTGCAAAGAAGCACACCCTAATTAGAAGTATTAGGCCATACTTCTATAGTTAAGCTTAAAGATCTAGATCCCCTTACGGATGGAGTACTATCATCCTTCGATAACTAGCGCATCTAAATTAAAGATAAGTTCCTAATTAACGCCCATATGTTCAACTTAGACTAAGTAAAGATGGCTTACATCTTTAACTAGACTACTAACGTAGCTTAGAAGCACCTAGCGCCCCGTTACCGTAAGGGCCTAGACCCATTTACAACTACTATAGGTATAATTAACTACCTCGTAGAGATTCTTCAGAACCCTTTTAAATCATAGGACGCCCGTATCAACTTCCGCAAGCTTATTATGAAGGAAGACGAAACCTTCACTAAATTTTACACCCATTTCCTACACCTTATAGGCATAGGAAACATTCCTACGGACGACCTACAGCCAGACCTATATGATAAGCTTACTCTAGCCCTATAACAGTTAGTATTGCCATTTTTAGATATGCTCCTTACAAGCAAGGCTCTCGCCCACAAGTGCTTGCTTGTTAACAAGAATTTACGGAGGCTCTAATAACGCTAAAGCTAGTTATAGACTGCTAAACTCATAACTAGATCCGTAGCTGCCCTAATAAGCACGCGAACACCCGTTATAACGTCTATAGCTCCTTTTGTAGCCCGTACAAACCTAGCCCTAAAGTTATACGGACTGTCACGAGAGCCTACACCTACTCATAAAGATCTAGGAGAGACCTACTACTATTATAGTTAAGCAGGCCACTTTGCAAAGGATTGTTCGAAGGCTCTAGCCTCTATCTTTATGCCATAGGTAGACATTAAAGAGCTTGTGAAGGAGCCTACTACTCTAGTTTTAGAATTAGAAAACGACTAAGCCTAGAGAAAGTCTCCTCTCTAGGCTTACTCTATCGAGACCCTAGCTAATTAGCCATTAATCTTAGTTAGCTACTTAGAGGGAAACAGTTTACGGTCTCTTGTAACTTAGTTTTTAATGGATACGGATTTAAAACCTCTGCTCTAGCTAACACTAGAGCAAACG
>LMYD01000141.1:0-101840 GCA_001630595.1 Pseudogymnoascus sp. BL308 | reverse complement strand
CTTCCGCGAAAAAGAATCCTCCACCCCCCGCCCCGCCCTCATCACCAACATCAACGCCTCCCAAGGCGTCCAAGTCGTCGGCGGCATGGTCTTCGACCCGCAACGCATGTGCTGGCTCAAAGTCCCCCAACAACAGCGCGGGAAATCGCGCTCCCGCAATCCCTCCGAGGGCGGCGACACAATGGACGGCTTTGACGCCCTCGACGACGAGGAAGAAGACGTCTTCAAGGACGTCCCTGATCTCGAAGACAAGCCCTCCGCCTCCTCGCCCGACAAGGACGCGCATGAGTCTGGCGGTGGACAGGGCAGGTCGCGCAAGAGCGGCGGCACGGACAGCGGCGGGCTCAAGGACGACTGGCTCGTCGGCGAGGAGTTCGACGTCGGTCCTGAGTTTGTGCGGCGCCAGCGCGAGGAGGAGGAGCGCTGGAAGAGGAAGGTGGAGAAGTGGATTGGGAAGGATCGCGAGGTTGTGGATCGGGAGAGTAATTGGCGCTGGCGCATCCGTGATGTGGTTAACCAGCTGTAAATGGTAGATGATGATGATGATGAGTTGTTGAGACTTCTGCTGCGTGCGGAAGGGTTTGGATAGAAAAACGCTGCAGAGCGGGGGGCGAGGAGTATGTTTTGCGATTTTGCTGTGTGCGTATGCTTGTTGCTTGTTGGATGCTTTTTTGCTTGGGATGGAGGGCATAGACGGGCGGTGTCGCTTGGTTTGGCTACGATATGAATGGGGGCGCTTTGGCATATTGGCTGGGTTTTTGATGTGGTTGGGAGGAGGGATTGGGGGCCGGGGAGGGGTTACGAAAAAGATGAGATGATGTTATGACTGTGATGAATAGTAGCAAAAGCAAGCAATTAATACTCCTGCCCACACACATCATACTCTTTTATATCTTTATATGTGACGTCTAGTAATTTATGTGTATCTCAGGTTTCCACTCTGGTAGATATCCGCTTGATCCAAGGCTGTTGCACCTATTATGGTCTTAGCACGACACAGTGGCAACTGCTGTGTACGGAATAATTATCTTAAATCCAAGATGAATACTGAGCATAGGTTTTAGCATCGCCATTATCAGGCCGTAGTCAGTTTCAAAGCCTGCTTATGGGCCTCGCGTGGGTTATGATAACGCCAATCCACACTACGGAACCAACTCCACGGATGGGAGGGCGATCGAGAGAAGTTACTGTAAGTGTTCAGTGGAACGGGGGAGCGATGGTGGTAGCAGAGGTGGCGGTGACGAGAACAGCTGGTGACAAAGGGATGGCTGGCGGCGGTGAGGGTGCGGCGGCGAAGGCGCTGTCGGTGAGAAATCGCGAGAACAGTGGTAGCAGTGGCTTAGGGCTAGGAGTAATAGAGGTAGAAGAAGAGTGAGAGGGTAATAGAGAAAAGAGTGAGCGGCTCGGCTCGGGTTGTGATAGTGGTGGTGGCGGCAACATGGGGGCGGGTTGGATACAACATTTATAAACAAGGAGATACTTTTAACTTCTGTATTTCTTACTTCTACGATCCCATATATACAGCCAACACCCAAATGCGCAGAGAGACAGATAAAGGATTATACAACACCCCCGTGCCTTAAGCCTGGGCCTCCCCGTACGTGATCTGCGGCGGTGGCTGCTCGCCTGCCGCCATGAAGTTCGTGTTTGGGTTCCCCGTCTCCTTCGCTGCCGAGCAACGCGCCATTGTCGGAGAGCTACAAAACCGTTAGTCTCATATTTTTATAATAGGACGGGGTGGGGGGTGAAACATACCTTCTCGAAATAACATCTGTGAAATAAAAGTTGTCAATGACCTTCTTCAGCGGCTCGTTGGTCGCCTTGCTACCCTTGTTCTGGTCCACCAACTGCACCTTGCTCAGCTTACCCAACGACGTTGGCTCAACAACATCGTAGCTCGCGAGCGCGGGGCTGATCTCCACCATGCGGTCGCGGAGAGCGGCGACATCGTCGTATGGCAGCGGCGCGCCGAGGAACTCGGATGCAGCGCGGAGAATCTTCCAGTCAGTGCGCGAAGCACCGGGTAACGAGGTAGCAGCGCGAGTCATCTGGACGCGACCCTCGGTGTTGACGTACGTGCCAGACTTCTCGGTGTAGGCTGCGCCGGGCAGGACGACATCGGCGAGCTGAGCGCCCTTGTCACCGTGGTGGCCCTGGTAGACGACGAAGGCATCCTTGGGGATGTCGGCGGCGTTGATCTCGTCGGCACCGAGGAGCCAGACGAACTTGGGCTTGGTGTTGCCGACCTCAGTGGAGGGGGTGGTGAAGCCAACCTCGTAAGCTCCGGCGCGGGATGCGGCGCGCTGGAGGACGTTGTAGCCGTTCCACTCCTCGGTGAGGAAGTTGGCGTTCTTCTCGACGAAGGTGCCGACGTTCTCGTAGATGGCCTTGGCGTCAGCGTGGTCAGTCACTCCAGATCCAACGATGATCATTGGGTTCTTGGCAGCCTGGAGCTTCTTTCCGAATGGGCCAGCAAGAGCCTTCTTCAGCGCAGCGGCGTCGGTACCAAGGTGCTCAAACTCGAAAGTGGACTCGAAGGACTCGCCAACGACGGCAACCTCGAGATCGGAGCGAAGCCATTGCTTGCGGATGCGAGCGTTAAGGACCGCGGCCTCGTGGCGTGGGTTGCATCCAATGATCAAGACAGCGTCAGCATCCTCGATACCCCAGATCTTGGAGTTGAAGAGGTAGTTGGAACGAACGTCAACACCGTGAGCAATTGGCTGGGAGCCGTTTGGCTGGTCGAGGGCAAGGTTGTCAGAGCCAAGCTTGTTCGCGAGGTCCTTGGCTGCTACCATGGACTCGACCTCAGTCAGCTCACCAGCAACGACCTTGAACTCGTTGCCCTTTGGCGCGAAGTCACGGTACGCAGCGCCAATCTCTGTCAGTGCCTGCTCCCAGGTAGCTGGCACAAACTTGTCTCCATTGCGGATAAGTGGCGTGGTGAGACGCTGGGTCTTGAGGCCATCGCACGCAAACCTGGTCTTGTCGTCAATCCACTCCTCATTGACATCGTCGTTCAGTCTTGGGATGATCCTCATGACCTCCAGTCCGCGAGAATCGACGCGAATGTTGGATCCGAGACCGTTAAGGACATCAATGGACTCAGTGTGCTTCAGCTCCCAAGGCCTTGCGCGGAAAGCGTATGGCTTGGAGGTGAGGGCACCAACTGGGCACAGGTCGATAACGTTTCCAGACATCTCGGAATCCAAGTTCTTCTCAAGGTATGTACCAATCTGCATGTCGTTTCCACGTCCGGTAGATCCAAGTTCCGGAGCACCGGCAATATCGTTGGCGAATCGAATACATCTCGTGCAGTGAATGCAACGGTTCATCGAAGTCTTGATTAAAGGACCAATGTTCTTGTCCTCGGTGGCACGCTTGCCGCCAACCTCGTGGAATCGTCCGCGGTCTGCACCGTAACGCATCGACTGGTCCTGGAGATCGCACTCACCAGCCTGATCGCAGACTGGGCAGTCGAGGGGGTGGTTTGCCAGGAGAAACTCCATGACACCCTCGCGAGCTTTGTGTGTAAGGGGCGAGTTGGTCTTGACGACCATGCCGGGCTGGACTGGCCATGCGCAGGATGCGACAGGCTTTGGTGCCTTTTCCACTTCGACCAAGCACATACGACAATTTCCGGCAATCATAAGTTTTCTATCTCGATTAGGGTCGTGAATTCGATATCGTGTCTAGGTAGGACTTACTCATGATAACAGTATCTATAAGGAGTCAGCAAAGATCAATTTGTGTACCAATTGGCTGATTACATACCTTGGAACGACGCTCCCTGCTTTCTCGCAAGCTTGAATTAATGCCGAGCCAGCTGTTAAAATCGTCAGTTTGGTCCCAATCCCGTCACACCACTCCACATACCCTCAATTGAGATCTTCTTGCCATCTGTAGAGCAAAATTAGCACGATCCCATACGATATATCGCATAACCCAATGCCCCATACCTATAGTAAGTTCGACCTCCGCTTGTCTCCGTCCCGACGTCGAGAAAGTCCTCGCCGCATTGACGCTCTGCGCGCCCCTCCGAAGGGCCGACCTAGTGATCGTTTGCCGCAGCATCGTGCCTTTCATCAACTACCGAAGGAAACGAAAAGAGGCAGTGCTGTACAGCGGCGTGCGTTGTGTATTCACCTCTATTGGGAGTCGGCTTGCGGTAGTCGAGCTCACTGCCAAACGCTGTGATATTGGGATTTAGCGCGTATTATTAGTAAACTGTCTTGTGTCCGGTGTGATTGGCTGCGGGGCCTCGGTTGCGGATTAATGATAGTCCGCCGCGACGATATGATGCAAAATTATTATGGGAAGGAAACCTTTCTTCTTCTTTCTTCTTTACTCATTAAGGGCCTATTATTGTCGAGTAGCTGGTGCAAACTCCTCCGTTTCGACGGAATGATTGTAAGATCTGGCTTCTCGCTATCATGTGCTCGAGAGCACGGATTCGAAGGCGCTGTAATGGATACGATTGAGAGCCTCTGTTTACACGCTTGATGATCTATGTTTCTTACCGACAGCCGCTACATTTTACCTCTTCCCTTTATTAGAGCATCTTATATGATGAATGAACACCCTTTACGGATACTATAACATGAGATACAGGTGAACCGTGCCGCAGGCGACTACAACTACTGAAATCGCCCTTTTCGACTCCATTTCCGCCTTTCCAATCAGCCTTCTCTTTCTTTTCGTCTTCGTTTCTCCCATTCACCTTTTCCCTTCCTCTTCCCAAGATTTCAAATGATGAACAAATTGGTCCGTGTTACTGAGGGGCCTCAAGAACCCCGTTATGGCGATACACCAGCACTTCGTGCACTTCTGATTGAAATCACCTCTCCCCCATCTAGTGATGGGGTGAGTATTCGATGAACTCCACCCACCATGTAGTATGTTCCGAGTATTATAATATTTGTACAAAGTGTAACAGTATATTTACCACTGCATCCGTCCAATGAAATTAGCCAACAAGGCTTGGTTCAAGACATAAACATTGTTGGTCGCCCGCTTCCATTGATTGCCGACATGGCCTGCTGGCGCGACGATGATAATGGGTTTGTGAGATTCCATTTCGCTCCCGCATGTGTGATGCGGTGGTGTTGCTTGCTCTTCCCTACTAAGTACTACAGTACCTACGATGACATGGTGACACGCCCCGTTCATGTTGGCACCCTGTGCCGAAAATTGATATGTTGGACTCTGCTCCGTCCTTTGCTGGGTTCTTATACCACTGACACTCCCGCGGAAGCGAATCCCAAAACGTCCTACAAAAAGGGGTTCCTCCAGATACTCTGTCACAGAAGCAATAGCAAAGACACAAATAGATCAGAATATGTATAGTTTATCTGGCATTGTGATAGTGTCAGCACTGGAAATATATAACAGAAGGATAAGAAATGTCAAAATCAGCAAGACCGCGGCCTCGATATGGGCGCCAGATGTGTCCCACCAACTCGACCTTGAGGCTTCCGAATTTAGCCTCTGTGAGTTTTGTGGTGCGGACGAGCTACTACTTCTTCAACATTGTGTCGGCAAGAACAGTCTGCCGAATATCAAAGTATGGCTTGTCAGAGTCGCTAATGTCCAGAAAAAATATGGTGCACTTCCCCAAGCCCATATCGATAAGTTCGTTACTTATGAGGGTCTACAACTGCCAGTTCGGGGCGGTAAGAATAGTCGATCGGCAGCAAGACCGCATCGACAAGAAGATCCGCCAGGGAGAAGACCGTATCGGTGACAAAGCCACAACAGTGAGAGCAAGCTATATATGTGAGAACGGTATTAATGCTCAATCTCTGATCACACAGCAGCATGCACTATCTATTTGACACCTCGGCACACTTGGTACATGAGTATCAATGCTATCAGGTTGCCGCTCCTTTGCTTGTTTGATGCCTCAGCTCTAGTATATATGCTCTCGAAAAACAATTCGCACAAAGCTAGAGAGACACCCCCTATAACGAGGGTCTTTGCACCTCTTTATTCTGCCGTTTTATTAGACCCCTTGAAGCAATCTCGTGGAGTATATATATCGCCTGGACTTCACATGTCACAATTTGTTTCCTTGTCGTCCTCGGTCCATTTTCTGGGAGAGAGTTAAGTGAGAATGATTCTGTTGCTTAATCCCACTTTCAGTCCTCATGTCACAGTAGGTCCATGAACCTGGAACCCCCAGAAACTAAGCAGCGAATGCTATAATAGTGGATATTGCATCATCTTTGTAGATGCTTTCGGGGACAGGGCATCGCCAGTTTAGCCACAGTTGCAGACCACCAGTGGCAACACAATACCGGTGAGAAATCCCCACCGGCAACACCGCCAACGGTGACAGCATTTATCCTAGCAAGAAGAACCACCGACAACAGCAGCTGTGCCAACAAGGGCACCTTGTTGGCATACAGTGGTCTTTTCTCTGAGTTCCGATATGCACGGGGCACAAACCCGTGTCTAGGCCACCCCTTATATCCATTGCCCTGCCGGTTTCAAACCTAGGCTCGCTGCAATAGCATCCATATCCAGAGATATTCGCAGCGATATCACCTGGTTTAAAATCATCTTTTAGGTGAAGTTGTGTATATAACTCCCCTTGTAGTGGTTCTGGGGAGACTGTGTCGGTGGGGACTTTTTGGGGTTTTGGTACGAGGAGGGCTGAGACAGGATGGAGTTTGTGGGATATGTTTGACTGACGCTAGGCAATATATCTGTTTGAAGGTGTGATATCACAGACAGAGGAACAGTAATTTACAGACAAGTAACAGCGAATACAAATCGGGCGAGAGCACGTATAATTTATCCGGCATTGTGATAGTGTCAGCACTGGAAAGATATGCCTTACCTAGAAAAAGTGAGGCTAAACTGGACATGGTCAGCGCAAGCCTCGAACGCGGTGTCACTCACCATCAGCTCTGACCATCCCATCGATCTGCAACACAACTGCTTTCATTCCGTATGCATGCTTGAGGCTACTATATCGCTCATCTATTCAAGGCCAGCTTGGGCTACTTCAACTCATGAACATACAAGGGAACAAGATCCAAGCATTCCCATAGAAGTGTATAATATGTGCCGACAGCTAGACTATGAATCCACAAGATGAGATTTGTCCAAGTCTGTGGTGTAGATGAGCTTATAGCATATACGCAGGTATTCTCATCAACCGGTGACAGCATCTACTAGCGATAGCACAATACCGGTGACAGCAGCCACACCAGCGAGAAGAACCACCGGCAACAGCATCCACTCTAACAAGAAACTACAAATATCAGTCTAGCTGCGCCAGAAAGGTGAGGCGAAAAAAGTCAGCACGAGCTAAACCCAACAAACCCACTTGAGCATATGGGTAGATATGAGCTGTGTTGAGTTCTTTGAAGTATGAAACATGAACCGAATATCATGTGAGCCTTTTATAGTGGTCTCGGGTCGTATTTCCACTAACGTCTGTTGGGTTTCTGCTTCGGGGAGTTGAAAGGTGGGTTGGTGTGGGAGGGGAAAATGTATAAAAGGCTGTTGATATTTTTTTTGAGAAACAAAAGAACGAAATCGAGACACTCATTAACAGGCAAATAGCGAAGACAAATCAGGCGAGAACATGTATAATTTATCTAGCCTCTCAAGACAACGAACAAGCTCACGATAACGCACATAGCACATCGATCTACGCATCCTCATTGTCCGAGCCCAAAAAATTCCTCTCAACTCAGCAAAAATTGCCATTCCCCCGTATCGCTTTTTGTCCGAAACATTTCTTCGTTTAATTTTATCTAAGCAAAAGAAATTCTCGTTTTATCGAAACGAAGCTTGCTCATAGCCTTCCCTTGACCAGGTCCCCCCTGCGAAGAAAACACACAAATATCAGACTCTGGAGAAACAGCAGGGAGGAGGAAGCGCGACGTCAGCGACGCGGGGTGGGAGTGAGAAGAAGTTCCTACTGGGCAGCGCCGTCGACCTTGGCAATGTATGCGAGCAGGTCGAGCACACGGCGGGAGTAGCCCCACTCGTTGTCGTACCACGAGACGAGCTTGACGAAGTTGTCGTTGAGGGAGATACCGGCCTTGGCATCGAAGATGGAGGAGGCGTTGTGGCCGTTCATGTCGGAGGAGACAACCTCGTCCTCGGTGTAGGCGAGTATGCCTGGGGGTGTTAGTCTGGGCAGAAATTTTGGGGATGGGGAGGGAACATACCCTTGAGGGTGGTCTCGGAGGCCTTCTTGATGACGGCCTTGATCTCCTCGTAGTTGGCACCCTTCTCGATGCGGACGGTAAGATCGACAACGGAGACGTTGGCGGTGGGGACACGCATGGACATGCCGGTGAGCTTTCCGTTCAGGACGGGGATAACCTTGCCGACGGCCTTAGCGGCACCGGTGCTGGAGGGGATGATGTTCTGGGCCGCAGTGCGGCCTCCACGCCAGTCCTTGGCGGATGGGCCGTCAACGGTCTTCTGGGTGGCGGTGTAGGAGTGGATGGTGGTCATGAGACCCTCAACGATGGTGAAGTTGTCGTTGATGACCTTGGCGAGAGGTGCCAGGCAGTTGGTGGTGCACGAGGCGTTGGAGATGACGTTGACGTCGGACTTGTAGGTCTCCTCGTTGACACCCATGACGAACATGGGGGCATCGGCGGATGGGGCAGAGATGACAACCTTCTTGGCGCCACCCTTCAAGTGAGCAGAGGCCTTCTCGGTGGTGGTGAAGACACCGGTGGACTCGACGACGTAGTAGGCACCAGTCTCGGACCATGGGATGGCGGCTGGGTCTCTCTCGGTGTAGAAGCGGACGGTCTTGCCGTTGACGATCAGGTCCTTACCATCGACCTTGATGTCACCCTTGAACTGGCCGTGGGTGGTATCGTACTTGAGCATGTACGCCTGGAAGTAGCGGGATTAGCCAAGTCTTCTTGTTTTATTGTTTTTATGGGTTGTGGAGTGTCTTACGGCGTAGGTGGGCTCAATGAAGGGGTCGTTGACGGCGACGACATCAATGTTGTCAAGCTCGACGGCATTGCGGAAGACAATGCGTCCAATGCGACCGAAGCCGTTGATTCCGACCTTTGTGGGAGCCATCTTTTTGAGAATATCAGTATTGGTGTCTAAGGCTGTAGAGAATGGATAGGGGGAGTTTGAGGATGTTTTGCGTGGTTATAATTCTCAAACTGTTGAGAAATCCCAGCTGGACAGAAGGCTGATGTCACGAATGAGGGGTACAAAAGCTTCGATGGAGCACTTGCTCAGCTTTGCAGCTCTGCCTGCAATTCCAAGCCTATATAGAGGCATGCTGGGCAGGGCTGATGCTCATGATGATGAAGAGTACTCACATTGTTATTATGGGTGGGTTTGTTTTGTGTGAGGTTGATAAACAAGTGATTGTTGTTTGGACGAAGAAAAAGAGAGAGGATGGAGGGGCAGTTGAGGTTGGGCGGGAAGAAAATAGCCGATCATCCCACGTCCTATCCCGCCCAGGTAGGTACTTTGTCGTACTGTATGTACTGCATGTATACTTAGGGCCGATACAGCGCGAGGGGATGAATCATCGTAATTGCAGGATGGAGGGAGCTACACTCTCTTAGCCGTACAAATCATACCAAATCAGACCAAGTAAAACGATTAATACACATCAAATAGAAGGTCTCATTTATTGTCTCTGATATATAATATAAATCTGGCCCAATCAGCTATTTCGGATATGTCTAGCTATGACTACTGCCATTGATATTTATCATTGATTATACTGCATTTTATATTCCTTTGCCGCCACTGTCTCTCTTCTCAGCCTCGCCCTGAGTCGTTGCCTATGATCGTCTCGAGTTCCCCTTACTCCGCATTCCCGATGCTGGTCCCCGAGGGGTCTCGTTCCCCTCGATTGCCTGCGCCTTGAGGGATATTGGCGATATTGGCCGTCCTTGGCCCGTCATCCTCGAGGAAAGCACCGGAGCTTCGGCAACAGTCGTGCCCTTGGCCCCGGATTGTTTTCGCAGAGCGGCTCTAACTGGGCTATAAGCGGTTGATCGCGAGGTTACTCGTCTACTCCTCTTGGAAAGCCAAAAATCGAGCGCATACTTAGGTAAATATTACATTTTTGGCGAGTATCACCAGATGCATCATCCGTCGTGAGGTACGCACGCACACCCACACATACATTTCTTGGCTCTAGACGCCGGTGTCGGTGAGGGATCGGTGAGTGATAAGGCTCAGGCGGCCCTTCTTCCCTGTGCGGCGTAAGCTAAGAGGCAAGACCTGTTAAAGTGCCGTAATCTTTTGCCACTCCACGGCCGCAATCAGTCCCAATCGGTCCCAATCAGTCCCAGTCAAAACCCACCGTGTCCAGCACCGTCCAACACCATCAAACACCCTCAAACACCGTGTGGGCCAATTGCAGCAGTGGAATTGATGGCGTTTACGCTCTCAACGCCTCGATTGACTTTTGCTTATTGCTCATGGCTTTTTTTCTCAGAGCTCATAAGCTCCTCAACAGCTCTTATCCGCCGCTCGGTGGCACTGCTAAGCTGTACTGCAAGTAGCTACAAGTAGCGGCGGATAAGAGCTATTAGTGAGCAGAGCAATTTGTTATGGGACTGACAAAATTCTGGTTCGCCATGGCGAATGGTGCCAAGAGGGAAAAATTGGAAACGGCTCCACACGTGACACATTTTTACGAATCCACGTGATATAAAATGGTTTCCATTAATGTCACGTGATATACACGCGACATACGCGAATTGAAGAGAAACAGCTGTAGAGACAGTTTCTACCGGCTCATATCTTGCGTAAAATCATATTCCCAAGCTCCAATGGCATCTCTAACACCATTTCCAAATCTCATCCTCCCCAAACACGTGCTCTCCCGACTTCACAAGTAATTCATGATGTATGTAAAATCCTCGCGTCCCCATTGGCCAATCCCACCCATCCGCTTACTACTCTGCCGACCACCCGCCCGTAACATTTACCTGTTCTCCCTCGCTTAACCTCCCTCCTCCTACGAAATTTAATGCGGCTCTCTCCAAACCTCTAGCTCCAATCTCGAACCTCACACGTCCTTCCCAGCACCAGCTGTCACTCACCGAACATCCACCTCACCGTCCCGACCGACCCTCACTCTCTTTTCATCCACTCACCCACCCACGCCGCCGCAATGCTCCGCACTCCCATCACCCGCGCCGTCGGCACCGCCGCGCGCTCCGCCGTCATCGCCCGCCCCGTCCAGTCCCGCGCCGCACACGCCATCTCCAACCCGACCCTCGCCAACATCGAGCGTCGCTGGGAGGCCATGCCGCCGCAGGAGCAGGCCGATGTGTGGATGGCCCTGCGCGACCGCATGAAGACCAATTGGGCTGAGCTGACCCTCCAGGAGAAGAAGGCCGGTAGGTTTCCCTTTCTCCGGAAGGATGGGCCGAGGTGATGCTGTTGATGGGCAATTGCATTTGTCCTCTTAGAAGAGATCGTGTGAGGGCATGGGGAGACATGTTTGAGCCTGTTGCTGACGTGTTATGTCTTGTATAGCCTACTGGATCGCCTTCGGTGCCCACGGTCCCCGTGCCGTTGCCCCCCCAGGAGAGGGATGGAAGGTCCTCGGATACACTCTCGCCGGCATTGTCGTCTCCTTCGGACTCTTCGCCGGTGTCCGCGCCTTCGCCAGAGGCCCACCAGCCACCATGACCAAGGAGTACCAGGAGGCATCCAACGAGTACCTTCTCGTAAATTCCCCCCTCCCATACCCAAGGCACCATCTTGACAGAGCACCTTCACTAACATCTCACCCTCCCACAGGCCCAGAACTCCGACCCCATCAGCGGTCTCTCCTCGGAAGGCTACAAGGGCCCAGGAATGGTCCAGTCCCCACCGGCCGTCAAGAAGTAAAGCGTGTCTTCGCCCGGCTACGACGAATAATAGACTCTTGTACTGTACAACCTCGAACCCGATCCTCGGCGCAACGGCCGTTATTCCGTTTTGCCGCGCTTTTCCACTCATGTTCCCGCGGTTTTTTCTTTTGTTGATGAGGAGCGGCGGGAGGGGCCGGGAGAGTCGGCTTGGATTTGTACAAAGATTTTTGAGGGGGAAGTAGAAATTTTGGGAAGGGGAGGGAGAGAGAAAAGGGGGGGATGGGGGGGAGCGGGTTATTTTTGTGCATAGAAATGGAAGGTTGTTTTTGTTGCATCTGTGTATGCCCTGTCCCATTTATGCGTTTGCAATTGTCAGTGTCTGCGTGACTGGGTGTGTTCTTGGAACATATGGATAAAAGCTAAGGATATATCTCAACCAGAGCGTTGGAACGATCATTTTAATCTGAACGGTTTAAAATGAAGTAAGTTTCCTGAAAAAATATGAGTCCTAACTCTGGTACAGGTTCTCGCATTCAACATTCTTCGACGACACACAAGGGGGTTCCCGCACCAACAAAGCATCTGAGAGACAAGAACGGAATAATGATGCCTGATGTTTATGTACTTAAGCCACCGATCACGCCCTTCTCTGTAAAACCCTTACCAAAGGCAACGATTCAAGCTCTGGACCAACAAATTAATAAGCTGTGGGATGTCTCTCTGCGCTCCTTGTCTGGTGAAGTGGAAATATTTCCTGCCAAAACCGCTAGCCCGAATTGTTGTTAACGGCAAATGCTTTTGCTGCTGGTGCCATCTTGTCACCTCCCACATGCTCTGTCACTGCAATATTCTCACCTCTCGAATGCTGTTGCCGAAACCCTCGTTGGTTCGCCACATATAGCCAACGCCACAAAGAATTCAGATCAACGGTGACAACAAACAGACTCCCGAAATTGAGTTGAAAATCGATAATTATGGGTTTTCGGAACAAAAAATTCGGTGACAGTAATCGAGGGGTGAGAATATTCCGTCGACAAAGAATCTAAGAGGTGAGAAGAGGCAGCAATAACATTTGCCGTTAACAGGAATTTGGATCAACGGTGACAGCAGGCAGCATAGAAGAGATGAGAAGATGATACCGGCAACAGTATCTGTGAGGTGAGAATTTTGTGACAACAGCACTGTGAGTTGAGAAGATGGCACCGGCAACGTCATACGGGAAGTGATAATCTTGCAGCGACAGCAGCATCCACGAGGTGAGATGATGACTCCGGCAGCAACAGCACTGACCGCCAACAAGAAGAGCAGAAACAGCACTGACCGCCAACAAGAAGAGCAGAAACAACGGCAGACGATATGGTCGAGTAGAACTTGCCAAAGGCCGCGGGAGTAGACGAACCTCAATTGCCTGTAAAAAAAAGCAGAAAAACAAGAACAGCTCAAATCAAAGTATCCCGCAGGATATCGCGACTGTGCCCGACCAGCGGGACAGAGGCCAGGGGAAAATTTTGACGGTGACAGCAGGAAAGTCACGTATTTCTACTTCACCGGGAAAGCAGCGCAGCCTGCATTATTTCGTCATTTTCTTGCAGTTGACAGCAACAGGCAAAGCTGTAAAGGTCTTACCTAGACCCATTGAGTCTACCACGAAACCTCCATACCGAGGGTGGCATTGTAGATATGCTGCCAAAAGGGCGATACTTTGATCTGAATCGGAATCTTTCCAAGGCCCGCAATAGCATTCACACAGCGCCATTTATTTCATGGATCTTAATAATTAGCATCTTAATAATTAGCAGGAATTTCATCTCATATCTATAAATCTTCCAGAGAAGGGCCTTACTGAATCAGCTTTCTGTATCATTACGCCATATTCCCACCTCCCTGTAAGTCAAATCGCAATCCTCGGTACAATCACGCCGTACTGTGCATAGCATAAGCACTTGAAGTTTGTATCCGACCATACAGGCCCAAAGGCAGCTTCAGCAGTATTTTTGACATCATACGAGACTCGCGTGGCTTGCATTTCATACTTATGGGAGTTAATCTTCCATGGAATTCACTTCAGGGCGAAGGTTGCCCACGCTGACTTCTCGATAACCAATGAGTGTTTCGGTAACAATATAAGACGTTTACGTCTTTGATTTCCTCATCTTGCGTAGCAGTGCACTGCCTCGACATGATAGAAAGTTACAAGCCAACAATTATTGTCGTATCAGCTGGTCCCGTCTGCGGCCAGTGGAAGAAGGCTGTGATGGAGAAATTTCCCGATTTATACCTAATTATCGCAAATGGAGACGAACCGACAGATCTAGTTGAGAGGCGGCACTTTGTGTCGTCAATAGCTATGCGGAGCGCTCCGGATAGCTTAACAGACTGGCCAAAACACCTACGGTATATATTTGACCGGAGTAACTCAAAAGCTGCAGCAGCAGCAGTTGTTCTTTTGAGGGGTAGAATATTGCCATGACACTAATACCATTAGTTGTTAACAAGAATTCGAGTCAATGGTGACAACAGGCAGCATCCGAGAGGTGAAAAGATAGCACCGGCAACAGCATTAGCTGTCACAAGAATTCATGTTAAAGGTGACAGCAGGCAGCATCTAAGAGGTGGCAAGGTAGCATTAGCAGCACCGACAATATCCGCCAGCAAGAATTCGTGTCAACGGTGACAACAGACAGCAACAGCATCATCCGCCAACAGGAATCGGGTAGACGGTGACAGCAGCAGCATCCGGCAGGTGAGAAGATGGCACCGGCAGCAGCAGCTAGCCGTCAACAAGAATTCGTGTCAACGGTGACAGCGGGAAATTCAAGAATGGCTCATCTCCATAGCCAATGATGAGATAGAGGTCCGGGAGGATTTCCACAACAGCCCTCTTCCACTGGTCACAGACTGGTCCTGTGGTAGCAAAAATTATCATTGGCCTGCATAATCTCGTCATTTTATCTCAAATCTGATGCGCCGCCATGGCTTGGGCCGGCTTTGTCGGGTTCCAAGGCAGCTGGAGGTCGGCTGGCTTGCCTCGGATTAAGGACGGCGTCAAAGGCCGGCCCCAATCGCATCGGTGTCTATTCCGGCTTTGCAAGGAGAGATTCGGGCTATATTACGGTTGACAGCGCACCGATGCTAGCCGCCCTGGGTAAAATATATTCATATTCCTTGAAACCTCGCGGTCAACCTAGATATATCCCATGACCATGCCTCCTATCCCATCCAGAAAAACGCCCGATAACCGTGCAACGCCATTGTAAGCCACCCTCTCCCTCCATCACATCCCACTACCAGCACTCTCCCTCAGTGCCTCAAAACTCCCACTCGAGTCCTCCTTCCCTCCCTTCTCATGCCTCTCCTTCTCCGCCCACTGCTTCTCCTCCAGCTCCCACGCACTCACAAACTCAATCCCTTTCCCACGACTCCAATACCCAACCCTCCCCTCCCTTCTCGCCGCTCTCTCATCAACAAGCACATACCTCACTGAGCTTCCAGGGACCTCATACATCGGCTCCCCGAGCAGCATCTCGACTGCAGTACGCAACCCACGTGCTCCAGTTCCTAGCTCGAGACCCGTCTGCGCGATGGCGTATAAAGCAGCAGTAGTAAACCGCAGTTCCGCGCCGAAGGTGGCAAACATGGCGGTATACTGCGCGGTGATGGCGTCGCGGGGGTCGGTGAGGATTCTGACGAGGTTGGGGAGGGAGAGCGGGGCGAGGGCCACGGTGACGGGGATGCGGCCGAGGAATTCGGGGATTAGGCCAAAGGTTTGGAGGTCCTGCGGGGAGACCAGGTCGAGGGGGTTGTAGGTTTGCTCAGGGGCTGCTGCGGTTGTCGTGGTGGCGGCAGATGTAGCGGCGGGGATGTCAGTGTAAAAGGGGAGGTTCTTGAAATAGGTGCGTGCGTCTTCTGGGTTCATCGTCATTTGGTGTGGCGAGGAGGGGGTATTCCGGACGGATGCCCCAAAGCCGAGTGACCCTTTAGAGAGGCGGTTCATAATTATCTTTTGGAGGCCACCGAAGGCACCGGTAAAGATGAACAGAATATTGTCCGTATTGATTGTGTAACTTTCCGGCTTCTGGCCATTACCTGCTGGCTGCCCTGAATTGGCGCTGAATCCTGGATTGATGTTCGCTCCACCCCCGACGGGAGCGCGATTACTCTTCTGGTCATGCTTTGCAGTTATTGTGAGAGTTGTGCCTTCAATAATTTTTAGCAACGCTTGTTGCACGCCCTCGCCACCAACGTCCCGCCCGTTCATTGATCTGGAGACTGCCAACTTGTCAACCTCGTCCAGGCATATTATGCCATGTTCTGCTCGTGCAACATCGTAGTCCGCTGCAGCAAGGAGCCTCTGCACGCAGACATCCGCATCTTCGCCTATGTAGCCAGCTTGCGTGAAGGGTGTGCAGTCAGACATGCTAAAGGGGACTTCGAGGGCCCGAGCCAAAGTCTTCAATATGTGAGTCTTTCCCACTCCTGTTGGTCCAATAACCATGACGTTCGATTTCTCGATGGTAACTCCTGGGCGGTCGGCAAGGGGATCGTGAAGAGGAGTTTCACTTCGTATGTTATCATTTCGCATAGTTTCATTCCGCATAGATTCGTTTCGTACGGGTTCATACCGTACGGATTCATTCCGTATAAATTCGTTTCTTATGGGTTCGTACCGTATGGTTTCATTCCGTAGACGGGGGTATCGGCGTTCTACTTTAGGAGCAGGCTCCTCTTCTGATGTTGGGGCGAACTTCATTGTTTTACTAGCAGCTTCTTATCAAAGCAGAGTGTCAGTATGCTGACAATAGTGCTTTACAAACTAGAAACAGAATTTACCATCAGAAAGGTAGGCTTCGTGTTCTCGAGCTCTCCGCTTCCTGGCCTCACGATCCAGCCTCTCTTGCTCCTCTTCCTCTAGTCTTCGAAGCTCGTGCACTCGCTGATAATGGTTATACACAGCTACGGATAGCATCTTCTTCGCCCTCTCTTGCCCAATAACATATTTATCCAGGTGTTCCTTCAATCGTCGAGGTGTGATTCGAGGTGCCCCAAGGCTGGATGCCCGGCCCAGCGGGCCCCTCGTAGGTCCGGCAGGCTCATAGACGCCAGTGAACGGTTGCCCTTGAAAGTCGTTTCTATCGAAGGGGGGTTGTGATACTTTATTGGAGGTTGAGAATGCCGCTCTTAGCGGTCGTTTGGTGTTTGAGCGCTTGAGATTGGAGAGGGCGATGTATGATATCCGGACCTGGGTCCTGGCGGTGAAGCTGAGGTCCCCCAAGATGACTGGAGGCATTTTGGGCGAACGCGGGGATAATATCACATAACTAAGCTTCACAGAAGCAAAAACCTCTTCCTCGCCAGCTCCGAATATAATTCAATGGCGCTGTACTCGAAGTTGAGTCACTGTGCTCGGCGATGTTTACCCCAATGGCCGCGGCGGGGACGAGGGACCACACAAGGTGACAGGCCGCCAGGCTAAGCGAGGGCGGCGGCCTGAAGGCTCCGTATCTGTGGAGGCGATATTGGGATCTGATGTCTGATAGAAAGCCGCATATTTCAGAGCCACGATATTTATTATAATGGTGAAAAATACTGAAGCTGCTTCCGTATAGAATAAAGAGATCTATTAGCAACACAAGGTCATCAGACGCATACAAAAAGCACGAGCAGCCAAATGCCTTGAATCACGTGTTCTCATTTTATCGTTATCAACAGAATACAGGTATAGATTCTGGTGGGGTGGACAGGGATGGACGTCATTATTGATTGACTTGCCTCCCCAACAGTCCAGCCACGAATAGAGATTTCACCATTTGAGCCGTAAACAGTAAGACAAACTCTTCTCTGAAGTCTCTAAAGTACCATAATACCTAGGAGTAGCGTGCCAGTAGGGAATCTCAAGTATTTTGTAAACATCTTGACTTAGACACACTCCTGCAGTCTCCGTGTAGCGCGAATACTTGGAGTATCGTTTCCGTGGACACCATCCTTGGACGCGCCGCAGTCGAGTCTCCAGGTTGTCCCTGTCACCCCTCTTTCTCCAGATTCAAAACCTGCACAGTCACTTCTCTCAAAAGACAATCTCTTTCTCGGTGAATTCAATCTCAATAATCTCAGCTTTCAACCTCTTAATACTGCATCGTGAGCATGGAGAAGGTCAACCAAGCTTCAGTGAACTCGATCATGAGTGCGCAACCTGCTGGGCCTCCTGACGGGACTGGTGAGCTTCCACAATTTTTAGGACTCGGTACGGAGCTAACTTCTACGCAGGCGTTATCAAACTTGACCCATGGCTATCTCCATTCAAAGACTCTCTGAAGAAGCGTTTCAGCAAAGCACAAGACTGGATATCGGCCATCAACGAGTCCGAAGGAAGTCTCGAACAGTTCAGCAGAGTCAGAGCTCTCCCCTCCTCCTCCTATCGGACATAAACTCATTCTTATCAGGGAATTGAGAAATTCGGATTCAATGTCGACGCAAACAACAACATAACATACAGGGAATGGGCCCCCAATGCAACGGAGGCATTCCTTATTGGTGATTTTAGTCAGACCCCTCACCTCGGTGAGCGTACACTGCAGGCGGCTAATTCGATAGTAGATGACTGGAACAGGGAAGAATTGCCCATGAAGAAGGATCCATACGGTGTTTGGGAGATTACAGTTCCAGCCAAAGATGGGCAACCTGCGATCCCGCATAACTCCAAGGTCAAGGTAAGGCTACACCACTTCATTCTCAACAATATTTTCTAACCAAACATGATGGGTAGATCTCACTGGTCCTGCCTTCCGGCGAAAAGGTTGATCGAATTCCAGCATGGATCAAATACGTTACCCAAGACCTTTCGATATCTCCCGTTTACGAAGCCCGGTTCTGGAACCCTCCCAAGTCCGAACGGTACGTTTTCAAGCACCCGAGGCCAAAGAAGCCACAAAGCGTGAGAGTGTATGAGGCACATGTCGGAATATCCTCCCCGGAACTGAGAGTGTCGACCTACAAGGAGTTCACGAAGAACATGCTGCCCAGGATAAAGCATCTCGGATACAATGTCATTCAACTGATGGCAATCATGGAGCATGCTTACTACGCCAGCTTCGGATATCAAGTCAACAGCTTCTTCGCAGCGAGCAGCAGATACGGCACCCCTGATGACCTCAAGGAGCTTATCGATACCGCACACGGATTGGGGATCGTTGTTCTCCTCGATGTTGTGCACAGCCATGCGTCCAAGAATGTCCTCGACGGCTTGAACGAGCTTGATGGCTCTGATCACCTATACTTCCACAGTGGCGCCAAGGGCAGACACGAGCTTTGGGATAGCAGGCTGTTCAACTATGCCAGCCACGAAGTCTTACGCTTCCTCCTCAGTAACCTTCGCTTCTGGATGGACGAATATAACTTCGATGGGTTCCGATTTGACGGTGTTACCAGCATGATTTATAGTCATCACGGTATTGGAACGTAAGTTGTTATATATCCTACCGCACTACAAAAGCTGACAAATCTAGGGGATTCTCTGGTGGTTACCATGAGTACTTTGGGGATGGTGTAGATGAGGATGGCCTCGTTTATCTCATGATTGCCAACGAGATGCTGCATAACCTGTACCCGGAGTGTATAACAATCGCAGAAGATGTGTCTGGAATGCCTGCGCTTTGTCTCTCACTGTCTCTAGGGGGTATTGGGTTCGACTATCGATTGGCAATGGCGATCCCAGATATGTGGATCAAGATTCTAAAAGAGAAGAAGGATATCGATTGGGATATGGCAAATATTTGCTTCACCCTGACCAACCGTCGACATGGAGAGAAGACGATCGCATATGCCGAGAGTCACGACCAAGCGTAAGTTCTTCTTATCTCTATTTTGAACTCTTTCTTACAAAGACATAGACTGGTGGGCGATAAGTCTCTCATGATGCACCTGTGTGATGCGGAGCTTTACACCAACATGTCAACCTTGACTGAGCTGACACCGACAATTGAGCGCGGAATGGCGTTGCACAAGATGATTCGCCTCCTAACACACAGTTTGGGCGGTGAAGGCTACCTGAACTTTGAAGGGAATGAGTTTGGCCATCCGGAGTGGCTTGACTTCCCACGAGTCGGAAACGACAACAGCTTCTGGTATGCTAGACGTCAATTCAATCTGACGGAAGACCCCCTCCTCAGATACGGATTTTTGAACGAGTTCGACTCGAGGATGCAAAAGACCGAGGAGAAGTACGGATGGCTTCACTCCGAACAGGCATACATCAGCTTGAAGAACGAGTCTGACAAGGTCATCGTCTTTGAGAGGGCTGGCCTGTTGTTCATCTTCAACTTCCACCCGGAGAAGAGCTACGTCGACTATCGTGTCGGTGTCCAGAAGGCCGGTACCTACAAAGTGGTGTTGAACACCGACTCCAAGGATCTCGGCGGCTTCGAGAGAATCGATGCCGGTACTCGATTCTTCACCACTCCATTCGAGTGGAATGACCGCAAGAACTTCACCCAGGTGTATATCCCAACAAGAACTGCCATCGTAAGTATTTTTTTCCGAATAATATTTTTATGCAGAAAACTAATGCAATGCAGGTTCTCGCGCTGGAAGAGACGCTTTAGGCCTCTAATTTTAAATTCGCTACTTTGCTTTTGTAATTAGAAATTTTCATTATTTTGTGAGCGAGCTTGGAAAAATATTCAGTGTTAGCTACGACATTCAGCGATCTTAGTTAGTCCATGGAAAATTATAAAACGGATACCTGTCTCCTGAATGTTGTTTTTGTGCAGCCGAGATAATTAATGTCCTTCGCCCGGAGGCCCGTGAGACAAATTCCGTTTTCTCCTATTAATCCGAGTCAACCGGGACATCCCGACATCACGTGAATTTGCAGGATAATCAGATATCTGTCCTCGGGCTGTATGAATTGAAAATTATCTCTAAAGACTCCATTCAGCAATATGAGTTATAAAGAACGTATCTAATTTCATATAATTCAACGATAGGTATGGCAAATCTCCCACATGGGCCGATGGAGCGGCTGTTGTTGACATACTCCGTACGGACTTAGTCTGCCAAGATATTTTAAGCGAGCCAGAGAGTCGATTTCCGACTTTCACGACAGAACTCATCTCCTACCTCAAGACCGTCTCCCATTACCTCCATCTCCCCATCCACATATTACATCGCTCTTCACCATCTGTCAAGATGTTCAAGAGGTGCGTCTTACCCCATTGAAGCTTCATTTAACCCCCTAGGACTTCGCGTTGGATCAATTGAGCTGACTCGGCTTTCGGCTATAGCGGACTTCTCAAAGCTGTCCGCCCATCGGTGGCAGCAGCATCGCGCAATGCCCTTCGCCCAGCTGCTCGCACTGGCCTGAAGGCCTCTGCTGCGCGCTTTGCCAGCACTGACGCGTCGACCCACGGCAAGATTCATCAGGTCATTGGTGCCGTTGTTGATGGTAAGCTAAAACTCTGATGGGGAACGCCGAGAAGCTTCAAAAGACATCAATCCATCTCAATTGATGACTTCTCGATCAATAAAACATCTGCTAATGGTCTCCTGTAGTCAAGTTCGACACCGAAAAGCTTCCCCCGATTCTCAACGCTCTGGAGACCCAAAATGGTGAACAGAGACTCGTCCTCGAGGTCGCTGTACGTCAACCGAATCAATCAACCCAAACATCAAAATACAATTACTGACATCAAGGATAGCAACATTTGGGAGAGAACGTTGTCCGTTGTATTGCTATGGATGGTATGTTCCAATTGATTTTTTTCGACCAATTTCAACAAAACGCTAACATCAGATAGGTACCGAGGGTCTCGTCCGCGGTCACCGTGCAACCGATACCGGCAACCCCATCATGGTTCCAGTCGGTCCCGAGACTCTTGGTCGCATCATGAACGTCACTGGTGACCCCATTGACGAGCGTGGCCCGATCAAGACCGCCAAGCGTGCTTCCATCCACGCTGACGCTCCCCCTTTCACCGAGCAGTCCACTAGCGCCGAGGTCCTTGTTACTGGTATCAAGGTCGTCGATCTCCTCGCTCCCTACGCTCGTGGAGGAAAGATTGGTCTCTTCGGAGGTGCCGGTGTCGGAAAGACTGTCTTCATCCAGGAGCTGATCAACAACATCGCCAAGGCTCACGGTGGTTACTCCGTCTTCACTGGTGTCGGTGAGCGTACCCGTGAGGGTAACGATCTGTACCACGAGATGCAGGAGACCAAGGTTATCAACCTTGAGGGAGAGTCCAAGGTCGCCCTGGTCTTCGGTCAGATGAACGAGCCCCCGGGAGCCCGTGCCCGTGTCGCCCTTACCGGTCTCACTGTCGCTGAGTACTTCCGTGATGTTGAGGGACAGGATGTGCTTCTCTTCATTGACAACATTTTCCGCTTCACCCAGGCCGGTTCCGAGGTGTCTGCCCTGCTTGGTCGTATCCCATCTGCCGTCGGTTACCAGCCAACCCTCGCCGTCGACATGGGTCTCATGCAAGAGCGTATTACCACCACCACCAAGGGATCCATTACCTCCGTCCAGGCCGTCTACGTGCCTGCTGATGATTTGACTGATCCTGCCCCCGCCTCTACCTTCGCTCATTTGGATTCCACGACTGTGCTGTCCCGTGGTATCTCTGAGCTTGGTATCTACCCTGCCGTCGATCCCCTTGACTCCAAGTCCCGTATGTTGGATCCCCGTGTCATCGGACAGGACCACTACGACACCGCCACCAAGGTTCAGCAGATGCTCCAGGAGTACAAGTCCCTCCAGGACATCATCGCCATTCTCGGAATGGACGAGCTGAGCGAGGCTGACAAGCTTACCGTCGAGCGTGCCCGCAAGGTCCAGCGTTTCCTGTCTCAACCCTTCGCCGTCGCTGAGGTATGTTATCCCTAGTAACCATTTGCACGTGACACATACTAATTCCTTCACAGGTTTTCACTGGTATCCAGGGTACCCTCGTCGACCTCCCCAAGACCATTGAGTCGTTCAAGCGCATCATGGCTGGTGAGGGTGACAACCTTCCCGAGAACGCTTTCTACATGGTGGGAGACTTCGAGTCTGCGCGCGCCAAGGGAGAGAAGATTCTGGCTGAGCTGGAGAAGTCCGAGTAGAGAGTTAATTGGGAACGGTGTGGCGATGGTAGTATAGCACTTAGTGTACAGTAGATTTCAATCAAATGCTCATACTATAGAAAAAATTTGGAATTTTTAAATTTGTTTTCTTAGGAATCTTTATTCAACCGCTTTAAATCTTGAGTGACTCGGAGCGATCTTTGGCATCATTAAGATGGAGCCATCAGTTAACCATGGTTAATACATTTTTTTATCGTATTCATATGTAGGAGGCTATTTTGCGTATCCCACGCAATAGCCTCAGAAAGAGCCTTCTCGCCTTGCTGGAACTTGTGGATGGGATAGCGGATAACAATCACCTTGAGAGTAGAAACGGCTGTTGGATCCTGCTGTGGCTTTTAGTGTTTGTAGCAACTATAAATCGGAATATAAATTACAATCGCTTTAAGACTAGAAACGGGTTATGGATCCTATTAACATTTATAGCGTTTATAGCAACTATAAATGGGAATATAGATTACAGTTACCTAAAGTCTAGAAACAGGTTATAGATTATATTATGGCTTTAAGCGTCTATAGCAACTATAAATGGGAATATAGATTATAGTTACTGTAAGTCTAGAAACAGATTATAGATCCTGTTATGGTTTTAAGCGTTTACAGCAACTATAAATGGAACTACAAACAACAGTCCTTATAAAAGTAGAGGCGACATATAGCTCCTGTTGATGTTTATAGTGTTTACAGCAACTATAGGTAAAATAACGGTTCTTGGTCTCCTACAACTAGAATACTTGCGTTAGGGCCGTTCGACGAGCCAGTTACTCAAAATCGAATTGTCTCTCTTTAGGAACTTCAGGCAATGTGAGTAGCATCGCGTATCCTAGCTACTATAAAATTCACAGCTTCTTTCAGTTATCGCATTTTTGAGGACGTTGAGCGTATCTCCATTTGATTTTTAAGACAGCTCGGGGACATAAGGCGGGCGAGGATACATATCATAGGGCAAACACATAATTATGCCCTTTCTCGTATGGGTACTTATTGAGACGGGAGACACAGGTGCCAGAGTTCCTATAGAGAGTGGTAGAAGAAACGTGGTATGCCGTGTGCCCATGGTGCCGGTGCTCTTGCGCCAATAGTGACAGTTGTCATCACAACTGAAGCTGTAAGCAGACTGCCATTAGCTGCAAAAGGACTGCTGCTACCGGTGTTGTTCTCGTTGACTATCGTTCTTGCTGTGGGACCTTCTTCTCACTAATACACCTTCTCACCGTCGGACTTTCTTGCCAACAGAGATTCTCACTGCCAGTCCTTCTCACCGTTGGACTTTCTTGCTAGCATATACTCTCGCCGTCGGGCTATCGTACTTCCGGACCTTCTTTCTGGTGCTCGTATGCATGTAGAGAGGCCTTAGTTGACGTGAAGTCTTAACCCATCCACCGCGTATGAGTAGACGTATCCCGCGCTCTGTCACAAATGAGTTAGGTCGTGTGCAACGTATCCTGCCGTCCAAGAATATATATACTTGATCGATAGTCAGAAGTACAAAAAGGTCGATTGTATCTTGGGATAATCCTCCTCGTTAGCTAAAGTCCAGAGTTTGTCCTTTGCCATCTCAATGAATTCCCCCTTGATATTTGGCAACACTCGCTTTCCTTCGTACTGTTGATATTTCTATTAACTAAGTCATTCTCGTTCTTTCCCCGCTAGTTTATCATTCCTGCAATCATTCCCCTCGTCTTTGGCTTCTTGGTTTTGGCTTATAGTGTGGTTGTATAAAATTATCATTTATCCGTGTTTATGTTTATTTTAAGAACCCTAGGACAAATATATATATATCAAACATATCCCATCCCACCAACTTGCATCCCTATAGACTTGTCTAATTCGTTAAACATACGGCAAAAATGTAGCATAGCTGCTTCTGCGCATAATAGCCCCCCTTCAGAACAATCCGCGCAAAACGTTAATTAACCAGGGTTATCAAGACTTCAGTTTTTTTGGATTTTTGGATTTTGGATTTTGCGCAAAACTGCCTCCTTTTAAATGAAAATGCGCAAAACCAAATCAATTAACCATGGTTATGAAGACTTCGCATTTCTTGTTTGGACCTTTGCGTAGAACAGCCTCATTTTTAGACGAAGTGCGCAAAACCAATTCAATTAACCAAGGTTACAAGGACTCCTTCGTATTTTGCTCCTCTCAAAATATTCAAACCATGCATGGTTGGTGGACAGTTGGACTGGCGAGCTGATGTTGGGCCTCGTAGACCCAGGGAGTTTGGCGGTTGTGTCTATACCGTAATATATCAACCATCATCAAAACGAGTGCACGAGTTGTCTCCTCATAGAAGTTATATACCAGTGATAGATTATTATTATATATTGTTTCCTGTCCAAAATAGTTATACATACCTGCCATGTAACCCCTTTTTACGCCAAACTCTGATCCCATGGCACCCACGTCTGCGACTGATAATTCGGCATACACTTGACCAACTTCGGCGGATCCTTCACCCACTGCACCTTTAACCCCGTATCCTTCGGATCATCCCCGTCCTTAGCCACCCACTGCGACGCATACCCCTTCAGCGCCTTGATATCCTTCCCCCGCTCATTCGAGTACTCCAAATTGACACTCGGCACCACAGCAATCTTGCCATACCCCGCCTTCCACAGCTCCTTACAGAATATCTCCGGCTCCCCCTGGAAACACTCCGTCTTCTTCGGCCCACGGAACCCCAGCGCGCGCTCCAGCAGCGGCTTGGCCGTAAACACCGTCGCTCCGTTCCAGCACGAGAACACCTGGAAGGGCCGGTGTTCGAAGAACCGCTCCCGCGTCTCCGTGTTGTTCCAGAAGAGGTTCCATGCTGAGTCCCAGCTCCCGTCAGGTGGGATGTTGAAAAACGTGTCCCCGGCCATGTCGCGCGCGATCCACACGTCGTAGAAGGTAGGGTGCTCGCCCGCATACGTCCAGTCCATGGCACATACCATGTCAGCGGACTGGTGTAGGCGCTGGTGGAGCAGCTCCATGATGTCTTCCCTACAGATCGTGACGTCGTTGAGGAAGATGACTGTGGTGGCGGGATCGTACTTGTCGGGCTGGGACATCAGGGGATGCACTGCCATGTTGCGCAGCTTGGCTAGGAGCTCGATGCGGGCTCCGGCGCTGGGGTTGAGGTCTGAGGAGGCGAAGAAGTATGACGCGCCCATGCTCTCGATTTCGGTGCGTAGTAGCTTTAAGATCTCAAATGTCCCGTCGGTGGAGCGGCCCTCGACGATGGAGAGGGCGCAGTTCTCAGGGCCGAGGAAGCGCATGACTTCTATGACTGAGCCGAGCAACGTTGGGAGGAGGTCGGCGCATTGGTGTAGGTCGATGGCGAAGAAGTATTTGGGTCGAACGGCGCGGAAGTAGAGCTGCTCCTTCTTGGCCTTGAGGTAGTCGTATCTTGTGCCTTGTGGAGCCGGGCAGTCCAGTCGAGGGAAGGTCTTGTCTTCGGGTGTCATGATAGCTCGTATGTAGGCTGGCGCCGTCGCAAGGAGTGTGGCATTGCCCTCCCGAAGGGCAGTTTCCCCATTGATGCCATTGGAAGCTGTTCAATCCATTATAATTAACTTCAGTTCGCATGGCGTGTACGTGTATCTAACATACCAGTAGAATCTGGGGCTTGCTTGGTTAACGGCGGCGATATCCTATCAACCCATTTCCTCACAAACGCGATCGGAGAGGGCGAGCCAGACAGGTAGCCCGCGCTGATTAGAATCGAAGCAGCAGCGAGAGACAGGCACACGGCGGATAACAGGACCCTGAGATTCCCTTTCATGGTCCGTCGAGGTGCTTTTGCTGGAGCAGCTGCCGATTCATAACGATATGAAATTGAGAAGCAGACATGGCGCTAAATGTATATATACTGGAAGCCTAGGAGGGGGAGGGGTGGTGCGCGACGGCGACAGACCTAGCCTGGCGTGAGTACTATGGTAGAGTGGTGGTGGTGTTGGTTGAAATGGCGTGGTTAAGATCGGCCGGGGGAGGGGTGGAGGTGGGAGGGAGGGAGGCTGTTCCCGCGGCCTACTGCGCTGCAATGCGCAGCTACTGCAGTAGTTACCCGTACGATGTGCGTTTGGACCCCCACCTTTGTGATATTGGGCGCTCTGGCTAATCACAACTGGTCGAATAATCGCGCGATGCCAAATTGGCGCGTTACCCCCTGGGCATGGTTGCACTCTGTACGGGTGCTACATTACTCTATCATACTCTTGCTTTACATGCTATGCATGCCTACAACGGAGCCTGTTCCTCTTTCCGGATTACCCGGCCGTGATAGAGTATGGGTGATGTATTTCAGCCGAAACTACTACGCGCCGTGTCGGTTCCCTTAGAACGGCCGAATCCAACAGGGGCCGTAGTGTCTTATAAAGATGTTAGTTAGAGGGGATATCCTGGCCATTTTGTGTTTGTTAGCGGGTGTGAAGGGCGCCTGTCTGCTGACCCCCTTCTGGCACACCTCATTTCCCCTCTTGGATTGTTTCCTTTCCATGTCTTAACAGCAGAGTTGATGTATGCTCTCGCCTTTTCATTACGACGAACTGATCTCTTCCTCTCATTTTCTCACTATTCATTAGCACTATATCTCCAATACATCCATGCCTTCCTAGCGAGGTTGAGAGCACGTTCTTGAATCGGGGCCGGCGCTTGGATCAATAGAACCCTGATGGTGTGGTGGGGAGGGGGTGAGAGGGTTGAACAGAGGCGGCGCTAGGGGTGCACTCTGAACACGGGTATGCGCGGTTATCTTAATCGTAGAGGAGGTTGATCTCATAAAGCCGCCGTGGCTTCAACTGCCGTCACGACATGTAGAAGTTATGACAGGGCTTCTGTTACACCACCGCCATCGTAAGCGGCTATGATATCGCAGGCGCTTGCATCGACAGCGGCGGTTGCTCAGCTTGATATGGTGCTGTTGCACATCCTATTATCATGACACGTAGATGCTATGTATGGGTTCTCACGTTTGTGGCAGTGCTGATTGAAGCCAGCTCGGAGGCCTGCCCAGGCGCTTTATATAACAAGCAAATATGTACATTATAAATGCTGTATGCCTTGTGTTCTCATCACGTTCCGACTGTTCATATACTTCAACTACATTTACTAGCGTTCAGTAATGCTTTGGAGTGAGAGTGCACTAGCGACAACACGCAGGAGACGTAGATTCCGCAATGAATGATTTGCTTCAGTATACATTCAACAAACAGCACAACCAGCCGGCAATCGCTGCGTCTATAAAACCAGTGTGCCATTCCAACGCCAGTCCAATGCTAAGTCGTACACGCCCGAAAAGGCCCGTTTTCAAACCCCATAATCATCTGATACACCTCAGTACACAGTCCACGCCTTTCCGCCCCCATAATCCACGCCCAGTCTCCCCCACCACATACCACCATTTCATCGCCCCTTCTGTATCCATTCAATCCACTACCCTTCATACTGGCAATGCCCTTCATACTGGCAATGCGAACTTCTTGCCCTTCATGACCTTCGTATAGTAGATCCAGAAGAAATCACTGTACAGAACCGTCTGCACGAGCCCAGCCAGCACGGAGATCTTATCCAGATGTCCATCCGCCCAGTAACGCCAGATCCAGTTCGGGATGTACAGCGCGCGGTAGATACCCAGCGCAAAAATGTAGTGCACCGTGATAGTGTCCGCCTCGCCCGTGCGCTGCAGCATGAACAGCTGCGGCAGGATGGCCACGCTCTCGAGCCAGATGCTGAAGCTCCAGAGGACTTCGCGCACGGTGTATTCCGGTGGGAAGAGGACGCCCAGGACGAAGGCGCCTAGAAGGAGGTATTGCACGCGGAAGGTGTCGAGGGGGGCGGATTGCGTGGGCTTGTAGGCCGTGGTCATCAGGTAGAGCGTGTAGCCCGAGGAGGAGATGAAGAGGATCTTGAAGATGCTGTTGTAGTAGCTGTGGGTGAAGGTCGTGAAGATATCTGCAGGCGGGCTGTTAGTCGGAGCACCTCACTGGAAGGCGAGGGGAGACATACCAAGGTAGCGCGTCACGTAGACAATGAGGTATAATGCTTGCGACTTGAACGAGATTCCGGCACAGCTCTGGGAAGGATGTCAGTTTGGCTGCCAGGTAGGCGCGTCGCATTGAAGAAGGGCGTCTTACGTTTGTCCTGATCATCTTATCCAGCAGGATCAAGATGGACAGCAGATGGGAGAAATCCCCTGCGCAACGATTAGCTCTTCATCCCATGAAACCTTCCTCAATTAAAAAGATGCGTACCCAGGAGACGGAACAAATTCATATTGGCGGTTTGAGCAGGTGCCCGTCACGAAGGGTTATGTGTCTTCCTCCAAGCAAGTTATAAGTTGCGAGGTTTCAACGGCAGGTCATCGAGTGCGCTGGGGATGGTGTTGAGAAGCAGCGTGCGGCAGTTGTGAGGCAGTTGTTATATCGCGTCCTGAATTGGACACGGGGCAGCTCTCGATGCTTGCGGATCTTCTGACGGAGACGGAGGAATGTTGCTCCTTGAAGCTGAGCTAACCCCTCCAGAACACGTGCATAGGGGATGAAGGACACAGGACAGCGACGCAAAATGGCAAGGAGAAAACAAAATAATGTAATATTTATAGAAAATAAGAATAACAGTGTCGTTCCAACAAGGGCTGGTTGAGAAGTCTGAGTTTAGATCTACTTTTCAAGCGCTGTCGACAGATGATTTGAGCACGGTGGCTACTGACACTATGACAAGCACATATCAACGCAACTATACTAGCGTAACTGCTCAGTAAAGACAAATAATGTTGGTTTGACGCGTTTATTATTCGACTATGCTCTGCAGTATCTAGCTGCAAGTCTCTACCAAACCAAACCCCCCTTTCACCTCCATTTTTATGCAAACCAGCCATCATTACGAATACCCCGTAACAGAGGCCCATCTACTGGTCATATCCATCCTCGATCCGATCCTTGGTCATGACCTGACGCCAGGCCACCCAGCTTCCATCATGAACCGTATCATGCGAGTCGTAATGCTTGTAGTACAACAATATGAGAAAAAAAAAATGTGCAGATAAATCCACACTACAATCGTGCGTGATCTTGGTATCCCACCACAAGATAGACTCCTTTGAAAAATCCCCACGGAGACACATAGCCAGCCAATGCCGAGAGAGTAAAAGCGCGGCAAGTAAAAGCGTTAAAGAGAACGAGACATGTGAAGAAAAACGCGCTGTCTTTTTCCAGATATTTCAGCTTTTATCCGCCGTAAAGAGTCTGTTGATACACCGTCCGTCAATTCCCTCGACATTGGTAGAAAACGTTGAAAACTCCCATGTCGCAAGTTATAGGCCGCCCTCCTGAGCTCCTCCGCGATGCGCACCACGCCCGCCGCGTGCGCCGGGCTGTCCGTTTCCGCCAAAGTGGCCACGGCCTCTCATGCCGCCGCGTCCACGTCCTCGGCCACGGAAACCGCCACGGTATCCATTATCAACGCTGCCCTGGCCGAAGGTCTCAAAGTTCTTCTTCTGTTCCTCGCCGCGCCACTCGCGGCCTCCAGGGCGCCTGCCAGTGGAGTCGCCCTCTGCGCGGTCCTTGCTTTCGCTGGACAGGTCATCAAAGAAGGAAGATGACTTGTTGTACGATCCTGTCGCCGCGTTACCCTCTGGCGCCACCTCCTCAATTGGACTCTCGGCAGGTGAAGCTCCAGCAATAGCTTCCTTGACCAGGTCCTGCTTGTTGAACTTGGCGTTGGATGACTCAAAGTCAAAGTCATCCTTTGGAACCTCGACCTTGCGGGCCTCCTGGCGAGGTCCTCCACGACCCCGCGATGCACCTCCACCGCGTCCACCAAACCCACCGACACCTGGTTGACGGGGAGCACGAATCGTGTCGTTAGTTCTCATTTCGTTGACCTTTCTGGTCAGGTTGTCAATTGCGTTGCCATTTTGCTGCTGACCCTCGACAGGTGGAAGCTTTGCCATGGCCGCGGCGACAGCTGCAGTGGCAGCTTGAGTAGCATCTTCAACAGCAGAGCGAGCTAAAGCATTAACTGCCGGGGTGGGAGCCTTGGTGGTCGCAGCATGGGCTTTAGGAGCACCTGGGCTGGCTAGGGGGACCGCAGGTAGGATCCTACCGCCCTTGGGCCCGGTTGGAGCGGTCTTGGTCGCAGCGGGAGCAGCAGGACCCGCTGTAGCAGCCGGGGCCTGCTTGGAACCTTCAGAAGCAGCTGGAGCTTGGACAGGCGATCCCTTCAACTCGACAGGTGCTTGTTGTGCCTTTGGTCCCTTCGCATGGGGCGCTGGAGCAGCTGGGGCCTGGCCGCTCAGGCTCTTTGGCTCAACAGACTTATCCGTGGGGCCGGGTGTTGTCTGTTGTCGTCCACCTGGACCGATTGGCGCAGGCTTATTCTGCTGCGGGAACTGCTGGTTTGGTGGGCCGGGTGGTCCTGGGGGTCCTCCTGGAGGCCCCGGCGGGAATGGACCATATGGGCCGTACGGGAACGGGCCTGGCTGGGGGAATCCTTGTCCTGGGGGAGGATACCATCCTGGTGGAGGCGGTGGATAAGGCATGCCGGGAAATCCAGCTCCGGGTGGAAGTGGACCGCCACGACCCCATTGTCCTGGGCCTGGGGGTGGGTAGAACTGAGGAGGGTATTGTTGTTGTTGGGACGAAGGGCCGGCTGGGTTCTGCTGGCCTTGGTTCTGTGGAGGCCCCGGCTGTTGCTGGAACTGTCGTCCACCTTGCCCTGGAGGTCCTGGAGGCTGTTGTGGTGCCTGCTGCTGTTGCAGGACAGGACGAGATCCCGACTAAGCACTTATGTTAGCTTTGAAACATCACATTTGATGAAGCGAACAAGTAATGTTTGTATAGATCAGAAGGAAGGCAACGGAAATCTCCACATGGGGTTTGCGCTCTCGGAGAAGTAATGGTTTACATCCGGAATTTTTCGTCATCTCAGGATGTGCTTTGGCTCGGGGGAAGTCTGCAGAGGTTGTAAAGGGAGTGGTAAACGTACACCTAGAATGGCAGGGTCATTTGGGACCTGTGGCGGCTTATTCTCCTTGGCTGCTGGAGCCTCCTCGATCCGCAAGTCCTTGACATCGCTGCCACGGAAGACAATGTACTCGTAGATGCTATCGCTGGCCGCAATCTCCTCGTCGGGGTTTCCCTTCCGGCCCTCAGTACCAAAAGACGTGACGTTCTCGAGTGCGACGGTCGATGTCTCGGAATTGATCTCATGCAAAGTGCCTACATAGCTGCAGCCGCGGTGGTCAGTTGGGCCCGTTGGGAGGTGCAATTGGACCCTATTCGTACCGAATATCACTCCTCGAAACAAGGGATATGCGTGATCTGCAAGCATCGATTAGCTAAAGGATTCCCATGTGTTCGTTCGACCAGGCTGTGGTTTGGAGGCTGAAACTCACCCGATGAATTCGGACATATCGAACTAGGTCGCGCCGCTCCTCAGCGCAAATGGAAACGGGGCAGTACTATATCAAGCGATCTGAAATCAAATCAGAGCGAGAAAAAAAGAAAGTAATATGAGCGCGCCGGTCCGGTAATGTATAGAATGAAGACGGTTGAGGATCGAACGTTGACTGGTGTTGAAGGAAGAGAGAGAGTTGTCGCAGGTGGATCTATCTCTCTTTGGCGGCTTGGGGTGAAGTTTGTGCGCGGTGGTGGATTCCGCGGTGCCAAGCCCAAGGGGATGGTAAACGTAAACGCCAGTTGCCAGACCCCCCCAGCCACCCAATAAAATGCGAAAATCGAAGAGGCTGAGCTAAACCTCGTCTAGCGATCCATGCACAGCTTCAGCCTTGTCCATCAGCCCTGCGCTTAATGGCCGGCCGAGCGACAAACTCACATGGAAGACCAAACAACTCACAAGTTTGTGGCCTGAATGTCGGAAGAAATGTCGACAGAGCCGTCAAACAACGAAAAGCTCTTTGAGGAGCTGGATTCTTACAATTGGGAAAAAGATGCTGAATTCCAGGTATGCCCTATGCTGTTTACACGGCTCAATAATCCAATCCCATCACCACCGAAACTGACGTTCGCAAGGCTGGCCTCTCCGCCATCCTCGGCCCAAACCCAAGCCCCTCCCAGCTGAGAGACCTCACCATCCGCGCCCGAACATTCTACTACGCGCGCAAAACAAGCCAGAAAATCGATTTCGACGCATACAAGGCGCATCTTGCCTCGCGATCCCCCGACGAGTTCCCGGCGCCAAAGCCGACCGACGCTGGGGAGTCGTCAACCCCGCTTCCACAAGCCGGCGACGCCACTGCCAACGCCGACCCCAATCCCTCGTTCCCAACGTCCTTTGCGGATATTGTTGCCCTAATTAACAGTGGTGCTCCGATACCTGGCATCATGGACATCCCACCTACAGTACTCGCTGACAAGGCGACCCAGCCGGCGGCTTCAAGGCGAAAGAAGCCATGGGAGACGCAGGAGGAGCCCATTATACCAGAGGGCGAGGGGACGTTTGGCAGCGATAGAGACCGCATTATACCACAGGATGAAGTAAGCCCTTAATGGGAATAAAACTGCGAGCTAGCGTAGTTACAGAATTATACAATTATATATAGTTATAGATGTGGTAGTGGTAACAGTAGCACGAGCGCTGCTATTAGAGAAGGAAGACTAGAAGGGAACAAAGAATTATGAAGTTTTCTTTAATATATTTTTTCTTTGTTTAAATGCCACCCTTGTTCTAGTTGTTACCTAGCCTTTGCCTATATTTGCATCTTTGTCTTTGAATTGTGCTAAAGTAACACTAATGAGGTTGGTATCTCCTGTGTCCTTACACCAACTCCATTCCTTCGCTAGAACAGCAGCCATAAATTAAAAATGTAGTAAAACAGCCCGCTCCACTGTATGATGATGGTGTTTTGTCGCTGCTATAAGTGAAGTAGCAGCTACAGCCACTAATTAAAGCTTTTAAAACCGCATAGGTCGTAAATTCTGTTTGGAGCACCTGAAGCGAAATTGACACTGTTGACAGCAAAATATGAGCGTAGAAGAGTTTAGTGTCGGACAGTGTAACCAAGGACTCCTCGCTAAAGCAGTGCATATAAGAAACTCTCTGTTTGAATCTTAACCTTCTTCACAACTGAAACACCACTTCTTAGCTCCCTAGGTACCACTGTCCTCCTGGTCCTCATCAGCAAATATTAATGGGTGTTTCTTTCTTCGCCTTTTTTTTTGTTGCTGTCCAGGCGCTTGAAAGCCAGTCGAAGTTGAAGGTGAAGACGGGGCGCTGCGCTTATGTCCAGAATGGATTTCCCTAGACAGCGCAGAGGAAGCAAGTACCGGAGAATCAGGCCTAGAGGCACTAGGTGTGCGATTCGAGGCAGCTTCCTTCCTAAGCGCTTGGACTTGGGAATCTAACGCGTCGAACTCGCCCATCATCTTGCCGTAGTTCTCCGTGAGCACGTGGATCACTTCTTTCACCGACTCCACTTTTCCATCTTCATCAAACTCGATTAAATGCTCGATGCCTTCAATCTGCTTCTGAAGATGCCTAGAGGATGCCTCGATCTGTTCTTTTAAGGATTCAGATAAAGAGTCGATCCGCTCTGCGATTTCTTTCTTTAAGCTTGCTAGGTCCTGTCCGTCGCTCCCGGCGAGCTTCCTAGAGGCACTGTCCTGGGCCTTTAGGACAGAAACGGAGTCTCTAACACCGTCTATCGCCGTCGATAAACTCGCCATCTCCATGGTATGCTTTTCCTCCCAGGCTCGTTGCCTACCGTGAATCTGCTTCTGCAAATTCTTGGAGGCTGCCTCAATATGTTCTTTGAAGGTTTCGGATAACGAGTCAACCCGCTCTACCATTTCTTTCTTCAAGATAGCGGCACCAGACCCGTTGCTCCCGGCAATATCCTGGGACTGTAGGATACAAATGGAGTCTTTAGCACTGTCCATCGCTGTCGACAAATTCGCCATCTCTGTGGTATATTTATTTTCCCAGCTTTGTTGCCAACCTTGAAACGCATCCTGGCTGTCTTTGATATAACCGATGCTTGCTGTGTGGTTTTGAAAGGTGCTTTCGACGAGTCCTATACGAGCCTTTAAGTCTGCAAGTTGACTTTCAACGCGGCCCAAATTCGGGTACACTGTTTGAATCTGTCCAACTATCTGCTTGCAGAGGTGATCTGTATACACGTTGTTCATGCGCGTGTCTAAGTTGCGTATTCCCATATTGATTCCAGCCTCAAACTGCTTAGTTTCGGCTAGTCTGGCATGTATTTCTGAGACTTGGTTCTTTAAGTCATCCAGAACTGGCCCCAAACCCAAGGATGGTTTAGAAACGCCATTTTGAATTGGAGATGTCGAGGCTGCATTTTCCAATCCGTTAGTTGATCCTAAAGCTTTGACAGGTTTCATCTGAACGAAATCAGATTCAAGGGACCCAACCCTTCTCAACAGCTGTCGTTGCTCCTCAGACATGGCCCTTTGTTGAGCCTGAAGTGCACCCAAATCAAACCCAGTGCCATCCTCAGGGGCTGATTTTGTAGCCGCACCGGATTTCGAACTAGCAAAAGCAGATCTAAGATCCCTAACACTCTTTTGAAGTTGCTCAACCGACGCGACACTCTGGTTTGACTCAAGTGATTCGACATCTCTTATTAATTCAGCCACCTTAGCTTCCATTTTTTTGACATTTTCATTGAAGCCTTGTATTACTGCCCCATACGCTTCGTCAGAAGCATTCTGTGACTCCTTTATCTCCGTAATGGTTGCGTTCATAGAATTCTCAAATGCATCGATCCGTTGGGTTATTGAGCTTGTGGTGCTAGTGCCATGAGATGCAACGGAAGTAAGGTTATTTTCGGGACCAGTAGTATCCGACAATCGAGGGCCATGTGCAGAACTCTCTAGAGCCTTGATTCTTTGGTCGTGGCCGCCGAGGTCATCGTCAAAGCCACTGAGGTTGTGTTGTAGCTGTTCAAAATTGTCTTGTATTCTCAACATATTGGCTTGCCCTCTCTCGATAGCATCGATTCTTGGCACGAGCTCCAAGCTTGACGTATTAGCAACAGCAAGTTGGATCTCCTGTTGTATTGTCGACATATTACTGGCTTGTGTCTGTTTGATCGTTTCGACTTGGGATGCCAGCTTTAGATTTGAAGAATGTTCGGCAGCTAGTTGAGTCTCCACTGATTGGATGCGCAGCAGAGTCTCATCACCACCTCGAACTGGAGAAGGCGGGATGTTTGAGCCGCCTTTATATGGTATTCCGCCAAGTTTCTTGAGGGCATTCTTATATTCTCTCAGCTGATCCTGTTGCTGCCCGAGCTGATTTTTGTGATAATCCGAGTTCTTTTTCAGGTCTAGTACGTCTCTGCTTAGCGTAACGAAACTATCGGCTTTGTTCACTAGAGAAGAATTCATGGCAACGACCTGGTCGCGAGTGTCACTCTTCATCCTGTCTTCGGCACCTTTAAGACGCAATTCGAAATCATTCTGAAGCCTGCGGATCTCGGTTCTCATATCCTTCAAGTTCTCCTTCAGCAGCCTATTTTCAGCTTCTAATGACCCCTCTTCGATCTCAGTCACAGGCCGAACCGCTCCCGCTCCACCTTTGGAAGAAATAAGGGAATTATAGTGTTGCGCCACGGCGGTCGTGGTGGTTGATATCTTGGCATTCGTGTCTTTCACCTTTGCCTCCAAAACGTCTAGCGCAGACTTCTCCTTATCACATCGCTCCTTTGCTCTTTCTGCCTCTATAGGAAATTGGGAATGAGTAGATTTCCCAGTTTCGTATATAGATTTTGCCTCGTCACAGTCTTGTCTCGCCCTTTCGCGCTTGAGACATAGCTGTTGTTTCTCTGCGGCCAGCTCAGCCAACGACTGTATCGCTGACGCGAATTCAGCACCTAGTCCACAGGTAGTAGGGGTCGAGGGAGTCGAGTCTTGTTGTTTTGGAAATGACCGGCGAGACCCATGCTCGCTAGAGTCCCGCGACATAGATTGGCCATTGTCTGTGCAGCTAGTTAGCCAGGGGTTTAGATCAGTTAAACCAGAAGTATGATCTTCCAAGTGAAAATTGTACATACCTCTGTTACGGTCACGATATTCCGAAGCTTGACCCTGATCAGTGGACCTCAGGTACCTCTCTGCCTCGGCAGCGCGCCGTTCTGCTTCTCGCTCTCGTGCGTCACGGTCTTCTTGATCTCGGCCTTCGTGGTAAGATCCCCGGCCTTCGTGGTAGGATCCTCGACCGCGACCTCGACCTCGCCCACGACCCCTGGCACCACCGCGGCCTCGATATGGACTCCATGGTTCATGTGGACTCCGCGGCTCATGCTGGCGTGGTTCCCAGTGATTGCGGTCTCCTGACATATTGCGCGTAGCGTCCCAGCTACAGGTATGACGGCTCGACAACCATTCGATTGATCATGAATGATCGCAGGAGAGGTGCGTGGGCAACATTCGAGGAGTTGGAGGATCAGGGGCCCAATGCTGGGTTGTATGGAATGAGCGTCTGAGGCGATGAACGTTAGCCAGTGTACTATTCAGCTGATAAGTAGAGGAATGTATGATCTAGATAAGTTCACTTTAAAGGCAGTTGCGAAGAACTTACAGCACAGTGCAGTACAGCGGGTAGTGGACCCTTCGGTCTCTGTGAGCGGTGTCGATGAGGAGGGGTATTGGAGCGGTCTAGACAGACCCTCGAGTTAAATGAGTTAAACGGAGGTAAAGTAGGAGAAGAAGTGAAATTATTATATAGAAATAATAGAGTTTAGAATAAAAGTTGAGTGGTGGTGGTGGGTGTAGTTATGGTCTCTGCATGTCGCAAACAACCAATTATGGCTTGGCTCTTGCGGTGGGCGGCAGCAGGCACTGGCGGCGGCAGGGCCTGGTAACTGGCTGAAAATCGATATCTGTAGACAGAGATGTAGTTGTCAAGAGATCGTGCAGAGTAGAGTATTGTGAATTGAAGAAAACCCCGAATCCGGATTCCAAATTCCGAATTTAACCTGTACGTGTACGGCTTTGTGTGGCTATATGCAGCTTGCCGTGGGGTTAAGATGCTGGTTGAAGAATTGTTCAGTTCAAATATAATAATTCTGCCGCATTATAACGCGTCGGTGGGTCGCGTACAGTCCAGTGGAGCGTGCGGCGCAAAGTAAGAGCGGCGGTGCGTTTGTTGTATGGCAGGTGGGTTTCGCGATAACCGTACTACTACGGGCTACTAACTACTAATAATCTTTAATTGATCTTCACCACCATCACTCCTACGCTCGCGCTCTACCATTCCACATCCTAACCTCTTGTATACCCCCAAATAACTCCACGACATGGCTACAGTAAGTCCAGCGTACACCTTGAACAAATTTTCAATGACCTGCCTGGATACTGACTGTGTGCAGACAATCCAGACCGTGCCGCAGAGCAAAGAGCTCCGGGGGATGAACCTGATTGCGGCGCATTCCCATATTCGGGGCCTGGGTGTCGACACTGATACTCTGGAGCCCCGGGCAGCATCGCAAGGCCTTGTGGGACAAGAAAAGGCACGGAAAGCCGCTGCGATTGTGCTGGAGATGGTCAAGCAGGGAAAGATTGCTGGCAGAGCGCTGTTGATCGCAGGACCACCAAGGCGCGTTTCTCCCAACCCATTCCTGTTTTACGGGCTCTCGTAGCTTGTTACGCACAGTGTAATCTCTAAGCACTAAATTAACAAGCTCACAGCACAGGAAAGACGGCTATAGCCATGGGCATGGCTCAATCTCTCGGCCCAGACGTCCCGTTCACGATGCTCGCCTCTTCCGAAATCTTCTCCCTCGAAATGTCAAAAACTGAAGCCCTCACACAATCCTTCCGCAAATCTATCGGCGTGCGCATCAAGGAAGAGTCTGAGATGATCGAGGGCGAGGTCGTCGAGATCCAAATCGACCGCTCGGTAACCGGAGCCAACAAGCAGGGCAAGCTCACCATCAAGACAACCGACATGGAAACCATCTACGACATGGGCACGAAGATGATTGATGCCATGACCAAGGAGAGAGTCCAGGCTGGCGATGTTATCTCTATTGACAAGTCGTCTGGCAAGATCAGCAAGCTCGGAAGGAGCTGGGGCAGGTCGAGAGAATATGACGCCATGGGCGCCGACACCAAGTTCATCCAGTGTCCCGAAGGCGAGCTGCAGAAGCGCAAGGAGGTCGTGCACACCGTCTCCCTCCACGAAATCGACGTCATCAACTCGCGCACACAAGGCTTCCTCGCCCTCTTCTCCGGCGACACCGGTGAGATCCGCAGCGAGGTCCGCGAGCAGATCGACCAGAAGGTGGCCGAGTGGAAGGAGGAGGGCAAGGCTGAGATCGTGCCCGGCGTCCTCTTCATCGACGAGGTACACATGCTCGACATCGAGTGCTTCTCCTTCATCAACCGCGCGCTCGAGGACAAGCTCGCCCCCATCGTCATAATGGCCAGCAACAGAGGCAACTCGCGCATCCGCGGAACCACCTACAAGTCCCCCCACGGACTCCCCCTCGACTTCCTCGACCGCGTCGTTATCGTATCTACGCACTCCTACGACAAGGAGGAGATCCAGCAGATCCTCTCCATCCGCGCCCAGGAGGAGGAGGTCGACGTCTCCCCCGACGCCCTGGCGCTCCTGACCAAGATCGGGCAGGAGGCCGGCCTGAGATACGCGAGCAACCTGATCACCACCAGCCAGCTGATTATGGCGAAGCGCCGCGCGAAGCAGGTCGGTATCGAGGACGTGCAGCGCAGCTTCCAGCTCTTCTATGACCAGACCCGCAGCGTCAAGTTCGTGCAGGACTACGAGAAGAGGCTCATTGGCGAGCAGGGAGCTGTCGAGATGAACATCACTAATGGCCACGGCGAGGCGATGGAGCTGTCGTAGATGGAGCTGGAGATTGGGAATGGGGTGGGGGGAAAGGCCTTGCATGTTACAGGATGGGTGAATGAGGAGTTCGGAAGAGGCGAATGGATGTGTTTGTATACTAGCACTGGGCGTCACGGAATGCAAAAAGCTGAGCAGCAACGACAACGGGGTGGCCGATGTTTGTTAGATTAGGCGTGTTCAAGCGTAGCAAAATAAAGAATTTTAATTGTTAAAGAGGTAATTTAACTCCTAAGTCCTATTGAGCCCGTCTTTTCTATAGCAATACTCTCAAAAATAAGCGCCTTCTTAGCAAGCTCCGTGAACCCTTAAAATATGCGCCCGCCCTAAGCTCCATGAATATTGCAAGAGTGCTTGCTCAAAAATAGCTGATGCCAGGGAAGTTAACCAGCAATGCAAAGAACCTAGGGTATCACTTCTTCTTATACTCAACCCTCAGCAACTTAAAAGCCTCTTCCCACCCCATAACTGCGATGTGACTCCACTCCTCCCCCCTCAACTTCTTCTCCGCATACCACTCCAACGTACTGAGCTTATGCCCCCCATTATCTTCCTGCGCCTCATCAACCCCCTCCATCCCATCCTTCTGCCGCTCCCTAGGCGTCGCAGGCGTCACAGGAGTTAAAACACCACCTGGCGGCGATACAGATGCCGCCCCTTCATTTCCATTCTCCTCTTCTACACCCCTCGAGCCACTCCGCGAAGCACCCCGAGACACAGATGCCGCCCCACCACTTCCCTTCTCATCTTCTGCACCCCGCGAACCACTCCGCGACCTCGACATCGACGCCCTCCCAACACTCCCCGATCTATCGCGGCGCACCTTATACACCTCCTTGTCCTCCGGCGGAATGTAGCCAGGTCGGATGTTCACCTCGTTCCGCACTGTGCCGGATACGCGCACGGAGCGTGGCACGAGGCGTACCCCGTTTTCGGACGTTACGATGCCTGCGTTTGACGTCTGAGAGGAGGGCTGGGCATCGGAGCCGTTGCTTTGGGTTGGGGTATTGGCTTTTGTCGGCGGGGAACCCGATGGCGCGACTTCCGGTGCAGCTTCCGGCGCGGCAGATGGTGCGTCTTCCATGACGATGTCTTCGGCCGTGACACCCTCGGTTGATGGGAGCGCTGCATTTGCTTCGGTGACTTGCGGCGAAGGTGGAGCTGGCAGCGTCTTAGCTGCCTTCTCGGCAGCTTCTCTAGCTTTTTTTTTGGCATCTTCGGAAGATTTGTGCAGTTTCATTGCGATATCATGATTGCCTTTAGCCCTGCGCACGAATTCCGCCGCCTCATTGTATTTAGCACCCGTATCAACGATGAACCTGAGAATCCCTGGATCCATGTTGACATAGGTTGCTTCGGAGTCTGAGTCTTCTGGGGCGACATCATCGTCCAATTCGTCTTCGTCGTTCGCTCCATCCACAGAAGCAAAGGCGTTGCGATTCCACCTTGATTTCTTAGGGCTCTTAGATGGAGGTCGATTCTGTGGAGTGTTTTCCGAAGGAGGCTTCATGCCGGAGGAATTTGATTTCTCTGGCGCCTGTGCAACCACATCCTCATGCTCCTCAATGGTTGTTTTCGAGCCAATGGCAATGAATTTGCGGAAATCTTTCAAGTGAAGCATCGACCAATATGCGAAGTAGCGGATGAGCCCACAGTCATCGGATGGCTTGATGTCTTCATTCGCAAATACCATGAGGGAACGTGCATCATTCGCTTGCAGCACGGCGTCGAGATCTCTTTCTCTCTCATTTTTGGGGCGGACAAGTTTGCCGATCACATCCATAAGATCAAGACGATCTTGGCAACTCTTCATTGATAGTCCGCTTTCCCTAGCAAGAGTGTCTTTCTGAGAATCAGTAAGGCTGGGATGAAGGGAATCAAGCAGTTTAGCTCTGCGTTTGGCAGCGCCGAATGCCTGGTCAGACACAAATTTATATACATCATGGCATACGAGTAGTTTCCACGTTCCCGTTGAAGCCCGTGACCCCTTTTTTAGCAAGAACCAGTTCAAGAAGAATAGAGCCATTTCTGGCTCTCCGGAAAGGAAACCTGACGTCAGGCACACAGCCCCCCCATGAGGGAAGAGCCTTAGCAAGTATCTGCCCCGTGGGAAGTCTTCATCGATACACCACACGTTGTTCAATCCGTTTAGTAAGAAATCCTGAAGTCTTGGATATCTCGGAATGAAGGGGATCATCATTCGGTGGATAATCAAGCTTCCCCCCTCTGGATTAGCAGTGTGCTTCACGAACTGGTGCCAAGACCCAGGTTCCTGGCAAGTAAATATCCTGCATTCTTTGTTCGAGAATCGTAGCCAGGCAGCTATATGCTCTGCAACTGGAGCTGCCATGTTGGGGAGCAGGAGAAAGAAGGAGTCCCGAGGGCTTTTCTTGTCGACTTGATGGAGACTTTGGTAGCTGAACCCCAACATTGCTCTGTTCAGAAGATGATAGTCCTCATATCCATCAACTCTCACTTTGCACATTTTACCTTCTGCCTCTCTGTTATAAGGGAGGCATACGATTTTTGATGGTGTGGTGAATGAGAAAAAAGACAGTTGGCCACTGTGCTGAAGCTGGACACCCAACTCGATGAATTTCCATTCTTCACACCGTGTTGGATATATGATAACATTGAGCGACTCCAAGTTATAAAGCAACCCAGAAATGTTAACTCGGAGATGATGGGCTAGGGCGGATATGCTCTCTTGGCCTTTATCATCATCTCCAGTGGCTACTGTGACCTTACCTCTTGCCAATAAGGTGGGATTAAACTCTGACTTGAAATTGTCGACATCAGTAGATCGGCAGATGCGGTCGAAAGCAGGACCTTTGCTTTGGAGTTGTTGGAGTGCAGTCCCCCAGGCCATGTTGTGAACATTAACGTCGGTGAATGTTAGCATAATGGGGTCATTTTGAGGCTGGCGATCCCCAATGAATGATTTAAGTGTAGTTTCATTTAAACCACCCTGTCCCTGATCAAACATAGACACCGGCCTGGGTGCGATACCGCTGTGTTTCGCAGCGTAATTAGCCAGTGACACTTTTCGTACTGGTGCAGAAAGAGGACCATTTGCCAGATCTTGCGCCCCGGAACTGGCGGGGTGGTCGCGAAGTGAAGTCGCAAAAGTCGAGACCATGGGTGCCGTAGGTGGATGAAATGCGGCAGCAGGCGAGGGATTTGGCTGCTCTGCTTGATCTCGGTCTATTACTTCCACTGCGAACGAGACCTTTCTTCCATTTGAGGGTCTGTGTGATTTCTCCGCCTTCTGGTCTGCATAACCTCCCCAAACATCTGCGGTAATTGCCTCCTCCCGAGGAGATAATTCTTGAGGACTGGATACCATTGGTGCCATTGCTGCCGTTGAACTGGAAACTGGTTGTTGGCCACCTGGAGCAGAGACTGGAGCCTGTGGGTTCTGAGCTACCCCAGGAACTGGCGCTGAGCTTCTCTTCCGAATACGACTTTGATTTGTGTAATCGGCTGGATTCATCAGAAAAGGTAGTTTCGCAGGAGGACGATCTGCCAACGCCCTAGCGCCCAGCTCAAATTTGCGTTCCATGCTCTTGGTTGCAAAGTGTTGCGGTGCCTTTGCCTCGGAACGAGTTTCAGTTAAGATCCTGTTCTCTATGGTTCTTCGGACCTTGGGTTTTGACATTGCCATGTGGCCACCCCGTCCTATCGTACGCATCCCTCCTCTTACAGATCGACCTTTTGGGGCAGTAGTAGAGTGGGAGACAGGGCCCCTGTGAGCTGTCCCTTGATAACCGGTTGCGCTAGGTGCTTCTATTATCGGAGCTTTCTGAACTTTGGTCTTTGTCTCTTTCCGATATCGATCTTCACTTGTAGAAGGTTCTTTGGCCGACTTGGGAGCTCGCGCTCTCTCTGCAACGCGGTCTTCTGCTCCATCGAAAGCATCATTCATTACAGTATCATAGTCGCGGAAAGTAGGATCGTGGTGTTTTACCCGAGCCTGCCGTGATTTCTTTGGCGAAGGTATTCCTTCATAGTCTGGAACTCCAGTATAGGCCTCTTCGGCTTCATCGCTAGAGGAATCTCCCTTGCTTTCAGATACCGGGGGATTTGATAGTGGTGGAAGCCCAAGTCTTTCTCTCTTCCGTTTGCGCTTGGCATACACCTCCTGACGCCTCTCAAACTCATCCGTGTCTAATGGTTGAGAAAGACCTTCTCTTTGGAGGAGTTTCTCTTCTTGCCATGCCTTTAAGGTGTCCTTACTCAAGACATTATCCTCGGGTTCCCAGGTAGATTCTTCTATGGGATACCCCTCCCACTCGATTAGGAATACCCGTTCCTCGTCGGTACCTCCTTCGGCCAGGATCTGTTTGACAACATATACATCCTCATCACTCCCATCGTCTGAGACTGATGGCGCAGAACTAGATGTCATTGTCTGTTTAGGCGGCAATTGGCGCACCGCACTCGAGACTCATGGCTAACTTAAGAGTGGGCGTTGTGGTTTTCAGTACAGCTTCACTCGGCTTTAGGCCGCTGCAAGCATCACAACAGAACCTGGCTCCTACGATGACCTCACTTAGAGTATTGCTATGTCCTGTTAGGCTGCTTGAACGATATCTATGTCAAAGTAGGAGAATACTCACACACACGTGACTATATAATGCTCCCAGGGTTAAGGGTCCAGGCCGTGTAAAGAAACGTGTTCGAGTCTCTAGAGAATAAATGGCACGTTAAGAAGTATTAATTTGGATCTTTATGTGCGCAAGAGTTGTATAAAAGTAGGCTCAAAAGAAATTCCCTGCTTCCTTTTAAGTATTGAACAAAGAATGGTGTTGTTGCTTGTCGTTGCTGGTTTTCTTTATTGTGAATTCACTGAAACCGGCTAGACAATCTTAAGCTTCCATGTGTGGCGCGGTGTGGCGCGTGTGTGGTGCAGCACTGTGGGCACTCGCCAATTTAATCGTGTTGCCTTGTCCACTACATCCACCCGGACGGAATACATAGTGTGATGCGGTGACGAACGAACCTCTTTACAACCCCTCCTCCCCCCCATCATCACCACGACATCACGACCGCCAACATGGCTAACGACGAATACGATGTAAGCTATAGCTGTCCCTGAATAGTTTCGTTACGCTCCTGCGGTTCCTGTGGCTAACCTCTGCTCTTGCAATAGTTCCTCTTTAAGGGTATGGACTGCCCCTTATGCTTATGCGACTCCATTCCGGCCAACACAACACAACACGCACAATGCTAACCCTCCCTCCACAGTGGTCCTGATCGGAGACTCAGGCGTCGGGAAATCCAACCTGCTGAGCAGATTCACTCGCAATGAGTTCAACTTAGATTCCAAGTCCACCATCGGTGTCGAGTTTGCGACCAGGTCCATCCAGGTCGACGCGAAGACAATCAAGGCTCAGATTTGGGATACCGCAGGACAGGAGAGATACAGAGCCATCACATCGGCATACTACAGAGGTGCCGTCGGAGCGCTGCTGGTCTATGACATCAGCAAGCACCAGACCTACGAGAACGTTACGAGGTGGCTGAAGGAGCTGAGGGACCATGCTGATTCCAACATTGTTATTATGCTGGTTGGTAACAAGAGCGATTTGAGGCACCTGAGGGCTGTCCCGACCGAGGAGGCCAAGCAATTCGCAAGTATGGGATATCAAACTACTGTGCGGACGAGACCCAAGCTGACACTACGCAGGCGACAACGGCCTCTCATTCATCGAGACATCTGCGCTCGATGCCAGCAACGTCGAGCTGGCCTTCCAGAACATTCTCACAGGTACAATCACCCAGAGCGACGTCACTGTATCCTACCAATAGCTAACTCCCTGCTAGAAATCTACCGTATCGTCTCGAGCAAGGCACTTGACAGCGGCGACGGAGCCCAGGCCAACATCGGTGCAGGCACGAATATCTCGCTCAGCAAGCCGGCGGATGATGGTTCAGCCAAGGGTGGAAAGTGCTGCTAGGGAACTTATACCCCTTCGATTCACAGATATTGGTTGGTGAAAGAGATTGTTTGATTGATACAGCGGTGGCGTATTTACTTGTCTGTAAGACGGGAACTGGATGACAGGGGGTCTTATCTCATGATCGCCGGGACTCTGGTCTTGAGCGATGACCTTTTGCTTTGTACTGGTCTACTCAAATGGATTTTTATAATCATCCTTTGTGTTCCCTTTTTGGATTCGGCATTATGATGGGTTCCTTCACGTGTAACAGTATTTGCTGATTTCTTCTCAATATGAATGTCTGGGGCGAACCAACGTAACTAGTGATTTAACATGTTTGTATTTCTGTCTATATTAAACCTAGAGTATGACCATGATTCTCAGTATTTATTTATTCTCGAGCTCTCCATAATCCATAACCCATGATGCCTCGAGCTTTGCAAAACAGAGCTTGACTGTTTGTGGGTTAGCGTAATATAGGCAATCTTAGCCTTGCGCTAAGATAACTCCGCCAAAAAGTTCTCGAGTTGCGATTGAGAAACTCAAGAAGATTTAGAGAATTTCGCGACTCTCACAACTTCAAGGACATCACCACAATGGCGTCCGTTTATAAGTCATTATCGAAGCCTACGAACGGAAAGGAGGAGGGAGCAAGCAGCATAATTAAGAGGAACAAGCAAAAAGTCTTGATCCTCTCGTCGAGAGGTGTTACATACAGGTTGGACTTCCCCAGTTAACGGATAAAGTATCTATAATACTAACTTGAAGCGCAATAGACATCGCCATTTACTTAATGACCTTCACTCTCTTCTTCCTCACAGCCGAAAGGATGTCAAGCTTGATACCAAGACAAAACTATATCAACTAAACGAACTTGCTGAGTTATACAACTGCAACAATGTGTTTTTCTTCGAGGCCAGGAAGGGAAAGGATCTTTACTTGTGGATGAGCAAGGCGCCCAACGGACCGACAGTTAAGATGCACATGCAAAATTGTAAGTCTCTTCGCTACTTCTACTTTCAGGCCATTTCTCACTAGATATAGTACACACTATGGAAGAGCTCCACTTCACCGGGAACTGCCTGAAAGGCTCCCGGCCAGTCCTTTCGTTCGACGCCAAATTCGATAAAGAGCCACATCTCCGTCTCCTCAAGGAGATGTTCCTTCACATCTTCGGCGTACCCAAGGGCGCCCGTAAGGTTAAGCCGTTCGTCGACCACGTTATGGGCTTTACCCTCGCCGACGGCAAAGTCTGGATCCGCAACTACCAGATCAGCGAGTCGATCCCCTCGAAAGTAAAGCCAGGAGAAGAGACCGATGAGGCCGCCGAGGCTGCAGCGAAGAAGGCAAAGAAGGTCAAGGGCGTAGAGACCGAGGTCAGCCTCGTCGAGATCGGCCCGCGGTTCGTGCTTACGCCAATTGTGATCCTCGAGGGTTCGTTCGGTGGACCGGTGATTTACGAGAACAAGGAGTTCGTGTCGCCGAACCAAGTCCGTTCCGACATCCGGCAAAAGAAGGCGGGCAGGTACAACCAGCGCGCCGAGCAGAGTATCGAGAAGCTGGCACGACACGACGAGTTGGGCCTGCGGTCAGACGGGTTCCAGAAGCCCACGAATGGGTTGGATGCGGCGGCTCTGTTTGCTTAAGCGCGGGTTTCGCATTTGGGATGGCATGGACGGCGTTGTGGGTGTTGGGTTGAGTATAATGCGGGTCGGTAACTGTATTGTGGCACCAACAGAGCTTTATTATGACAACTGACTTTTTTTTTCTTCGGTTCCCTTCCCCGTTGGTGATGTGTGATGTGTGGTGTGTGACATGCAAGGCATTAGTGTGTACAGCATTCCGAGCTTTCCCATGCTCTTATGCTGAAGGAATACTATTTTCATCGTGCCGAGATCAGATACCATATCCTCTCCTTACCAAGCGCCGTTTCTCATTACTCTATGGGATAACGGTGCATGAAGAGAGGTTAACATCTTCAAACTGATGTGTTTCCAACGTTGAGCCGAATTTGGTATGTTGCTAATGTTTTTTTACTCCTTCATACCCTCTTAAATGATGACAAATGGTCAAGAGACCAGATATATAACCCAGCTCGTTGAGGCACAAAGTGCTCTGTGAGATAAGAAACATATTCTGAATTAGCTCAAATATTCATCCTACACCCAATCATCGATGGTGTTTCACAATGCTAATACTTTGACAGATACATCGAAAACAGATCGTCCTCAGGCCAGGAACCATAGTTGAACCAAATAATAAAGGAAAATTAAATTAACGTATTTCACAAGCGAGTGGCCACCCTAAGCGAGTGGCCACGAAAACAACTAAAATATGACTATTCCTACTACTACTACACCACTACCATACATAATAACCCTTATTCCATTGCAATTGATTCCTAGCGCCTCTTGCACGTACAAGCATTATGCCCCATATTACCACATGTGCCACATCGCTGCTGTTAGCCTATAGAACCCACCTGCTAAGTAGTCTTACTTGCTACCTCCGTACGGAGTTAAGCATTAACCTTAGCACTCTAAAGGATATCCTCTCCCTCTTGTACGAAGAGACTACCCCCTTGTATTATACGCCTCTTATGCTTCCTTTCCCTCCTCTTTTTCTATTCATTTATAGCCTATAGAGCCTTAACTTCTACCTTAAGTAGAATAGTAGAATGCATTATCATTTCTACCCCTTTAATAAGGTAGCTAATAGCATTATTAATTAAGGTAGAAGAGCTATTCTAATGTTATATGATGTAGTTCTTAATGTGCTCTATTTAGAAGTTAAGCTCCCTTATAGTTTAAGGAGTCTTTGAAGTCTAATTGTTACTCTTAACTATAAGAGGGGTTAGAGTCCTTAAGTGTAGATTTAAGTAAGAGAGGACATTCTATAGCTTATATGAAACTAGCCTTATAGCTTAGAATCTACTCTTAATGTTCTACTTTATAAATGTAGCTTTAAATGCTTCTTTAAATGTAAAGAGGAACTTAAGCTTTATAATATGATTTAGCTTATTCTATATAAAGGTTTTAATCTAACGTTTATATGAAAGCTTTAGTAAAGTAAAGTAGCTAACATTAAGTGACTAAAGGATGTATAAGGAGTATAGTAGCATATAGAGGGTAATTATCTTCTGTTCTATGTAATAATATTAAAATTAAGTAAAGAGGTAGCTCTTATGTTCTATAACAAACCCTGTCTACTTAGTCTATAACAGTCGACCTTACTTATAGTAATGCATAGGTGTAATAGTAGACTAGGAATTAAGAGGTGGTTTAATTAAAGATCTAAAGCTATAGAAGAAAGAAGAAGAGAAGTGAGTGAAGCCTAGAGGTCTAGCTTATAACTATAGACCTAAAATGAGTAAGGTTTAAGGCCGTTACCCCTTTATAAGTAGTCTAAAGGACCCGTTAGGGTCCGTGAGTGTCATAGGCATACACTAATGCCATGTAATTACAGTCCTTATAGACTACTCATAAGGGGCAACAGCCTAAAACTACACCCGTTTTAGGGCTGTAGCTATAAGCTAGACATATGTAAGGACACAGGGCACCGTATCACGAGAAGTGGCATATGGGAGTGCGAGTCGGATATGAGTCGGTGCAATCCTATAGGTCTACTACGAAGGATATAAAAAAGATGAAGGGGGAGCTTATGGCTTCTAACCCCTTATGTACCCGAATGAGGTCCGACTCAGCTACAACTCGGCTAAGCCTTAGCGTGTCCTCTAAACCACTCCTGCCTGTCGCACGGAACCACCCCGACTCTCATCTCTTACCTACACCTACACTGTGTCGCGGCTAACGCATTGCCTTAGGGGTCCGGGTCTACTCCGTGTAAGGAGGCATCCTTACATTACCCCCCTCCTTGAGAATGTGCTTTGTCCTTAAAGCGCAAGACTCCCGTATCGTTACTAGGAAGTATGCGGTTCACGTTCGCGCATACTTCTTTTTGTCGTCGAGTGGTACTACTAAATGCATCCGTGGGGCAGTTAGGGAATGATTCTTTGTGAACAACAAAGAATATTAGAGGGGTCTGAATCCATGCCAGAAGGTATGCGGGCGTGTGGTTAGGCGTCGCGGATTTCTTAGTTACTGTGCGCGCGCTAATCCATCTTAGAGATTCATTGTTGTAAGCGGTTGCCATAACAAGCTAATATTTCGTCTAAGGTTCTGATGATATTTTCTTCACAACAACGATCAAGAACCCCCCCCCTAAGACTAGTAAGTGCCCCCTCCCGTTCGTGTATTGTATGTTTACTAACTAATTAATAGAAACAATCAAACTAAACGAACGAGTAGGTAACGACGGCGCACCGTTACGTAAGTGATACTTTTTTGGGCTTAGCTAACGGTTTTATAGTACAATTCCGCGACGATGCTAATTCCCGTCCCTCCTGCTGCCCTCCCTAAGGCGTACCGCGCCTTGTGCATGCGCTGCTTACGCTACAAGGCATCTCTAGAGGCGGGGAAACCCGCCCACGACTGCGTGTGAAGCTCTAAGAGCTCGAAGTGCAGCCACTGCGTGTCGCAGAAGGGCCGGTGTATTCCGGTGAGTTTCTAGACGGCTCGCGTCCTGGCTGTTTTAGTTTCTGTGGCTAACTTCTAGGGATAGCTGGCTTAGTTCCTAGGCCCGGAATACTAGGCCATTGTCGACGCCGAGTCTGCGTCCCCCCTCGTCCCCGCTGACGTTGTCTCTGCTGCCGAAGAGGTAGCTCGCGTCGCCGACATCGCTAGCGCTACCATGCTGAAGTTTCGGACTCCAGCCGAGGCTTCGGCCTACTTAGAGGGCGTCGCCCTCCGCCTCTCCGTCGAGGACGGTCTCCGTGTGAGTATCCCCGTTGCGTTCTTCCCCTATTCTAGAGCTAACGTGGTGTAGCGCGTCCGCTAGGCCGTCCTGGCCGTGAAGAAGGATACGGCGCTGCTCTACGAGGGGCAGGACTCCTCCGCGTCCTCCTTGCTAGAGGGCGTGGAGAAGGCCGTGAAGGAGGGGGTGGAATTAGTGGTGGCTGCGGTTACTAGGCCCCGCGGGGTGAAGAGGAAGAGAGCGGGGAAGGATGAGGGGGAGGATGAGGAGGAGACGGCGGGTGGTTTCGCCGTGCCCTTAGGGTGATCGGGCCCTGTGCCGGAGGGAACTCGGGGGTGGTCTTTCGCGTGGGGTCGCTTCGACCCTTCGTCTCTCATGGTGGTAGCCGCTTGTTGCGACGCTAGTAAGACGTTTGGGAAGGGTGGCCTCCGCAAGGACCACGGCTCCGAGTGTGCCCTAGCTTAGAGGGTGCTTAGTTTAGTGTCGTAGGTAGCAACGACGCTGTTTTTCCTGCTTCTTCGTTCCTCTTGTGATCGTAGCTTGGCTCGCCCTTTTCCCATGCCGTAATCCATCTAGGTAGGTCCTTTGGCGGCCCCGGTAGGTTTAGATATTCCGCGTGGAACTCTCGGAGCTTAAGAGGAGAGTTCTCGAAATTTGCTGTGGGATACCACTCCAGGTCTAGGTCGAATCCTACCTAGCTCACCTGGTACTGTAGTTGACGGCGGCGAAGTCTCACGGCAAGGATCTTATTAACTTGCCATTCCTCTACGCCGTCAATGACTTCGCTGCTAGGCTCTAGCGGTGCCTAACCAGGTAGGGGGTTAGTCGGTACCTTAATGAGTACGTCTAGTGAGAATACATCATGTATGTGAGAACTAGTAGGCAGTTGTAATCGAAATGCGTGACCAACTAGTTCTAACACCGTATATGGTCTAGACTACTGCCGTCCTAACTTGTGGCTTGGGCGGGTGTTCTTGAGATTCTTTGCTGAGAGGTAAACCTTGTCCCCTACGCTCTAATCGACAGCTCGTCGGCGCCAGTTGGCGTACTTAGACATATCTTCTTAGGTTTTCGCCATATTGCCCTTAGCTAGGGTCTAGGCGGCGTGCATTCGGTCCGCCACCACTCTAGCTTCTCCCTAGTTAAGGGTTTCCCGGGGAGTATTCCCCTTCGGGGCATTCTAATCCCAACTCGTACGGGGATCCGTTCCGTACTTAAGTCGGTAGGGTGTCATACCAATCGAGGCGTGAGGGAGTGTCATCTGGACCTGGTCCATGATAGGGATTAGCTCGCTCCAATTGTCCTGGTAGTAGGATACGAACGGACGTAGTCTCTAATTGATATAACGGTTCATGATCTCCGTCTAGCCATCGGTCTGCTTGTGGTAAGCCGTAGACAGCTTAATCTTAACGCTAATGATCCGGCAGAACTCGTGCCAGAAGGATGACACGAATTGGGGTCCGCGGTCACTGATAATTGACACTAGGGTGTGCCCGAATTAGTAGATCCATTCAATGAACAGTTGCGCCATTTGCCGTGCGTCCGTAGTCTTATGGCACGGTATGGTCACGGAGGTCTTACTGAGGCGGTCTATGAACACTAAGATGCTGTCATACCCATGCTTGTCAACCAGGAACTCCTTAAAGTCCATCGTAAGGTGTTGCATAGGGTAATCAGGTACTAGTAGGGGGTGTAGGAAGCCTTGCTGCTTCGTGACATTAGTGTGCGTAAGGTAGCATGTCACGTAGTTACGCACATACCGTAAGCAGTCCGCTTCCATGCCGGTCCAATGATACTTTGGGGCGAGCAATTAATAGGTCTTCCTGCCGCTTAGATGCGCGGTTGACACTTGGTCGTGCGCCTCCCGGATGAGTTTCGTGCATAACTCCGTGTGGCGGTTCACACATAATCGATCCTAGTATAGGAGAAGTTGATCGGTTAAGGCGTAACCGTCGGGTAGGGGTTGCCTATTACGAGTATCGGTAAACGAACTCCTATTGTTAGCGCATAGCGCTTCGATTAGGTCAAAGGGCATTGCCGCCGTTGGTGTGTCTATAGCGTTAATGGACGCCACATAGTTGTCGGCCAACTCAGCACTAATACGGGGGTGTAGGCGGGCTAGGCCGAGTAGCACCCTCGCACGACTGTCTAACTTGATTTTCTGTTGCAGTACGAGGTCCTGGTCTCTCCGGCTTAGGATATCCGCCTTCTGGTTATTCTTCCCTATAGTATACGTAATGTGGAAATTGAAGTCGGATAGGAGTTCCATCCACTGCACCTGTTTCGCAGTGAGAACCTTCGTTGACATGAAGTATTTGAGCGAGCAGTGGTCCGTATAGACGTCTACCCGCTAGGTTACCGAGGTTAATTTAGGTCTCCATTTCGCAAAGGCCTTCACGATCGCGAACAGCTCCTTATCGTGGATCTCCTAGTTAATCTCATGGCCCGTTAGGACGTGGCTATAGAAGCTTACTAGGTACTAGAGCTTGTCCGGATGCTCCTACGAAAGCACGCCAGCGACTACTCCATTAGAAGAGTTGGTTTCGAGCTTCGTAGGCAATCCGGGGTCGAAGTGGTGTAGTGCTTGCACGGCTAACAGCTGCTGCCGTAATTCTTCGAAGGCGTTCTCACATTCATTAGTCCACAGGAACGGCTCCGAGGGGCTGGTGATAGTCGTTAGGGGCTTCGCTATTTTCCCGAAATTGCGTATGAACTAGCGGTAGAAACCATAGAAACCCAGATAGGACTTCACACCGGTAACGGTAGTCGGTCTAATCTAGTTTCGAAGTGGTTCGATCTTCTCCGGGTCTGCTTCAACTCCAGAAGTGGTCAGTATGTAGCCTAAGTACTTCGTACGGGTAACATTGAACTTGCATTTCTTGATGTCAGCTTGGAGGCCGGCTTCACGTAGTCGTTGGAGGACTTTGTGTACATGCCCGATGTGTTCCGTAGGGTCTTTGGAATATATCAATATGTCGTCTAGGTAGGCAGTACAGAAATCATCTAGGTATTGCATGAGAACGTCGTTCATGTAACGCTAGTACGTTGCAGGGCCGTTGGTTAGTCCGAACGGCAGCACTTTGCACTTGTATGACCCATAACGAGTCCTGAAGGTAGTGTACTCTTTGGAGTCAGGGTGCATTCGTATGCGGTGAAAGGCTTGTTGAATATCGAGTTTCGTGAAGATCTTCGCTTTCGACACCTAGCCGAGTAGTTCGTCGATGTAGGGTATCGGGTACGGATCGTTACGAGTGAGGCCGTTTAGCTTGCGGTAGTCGATGCAGAACCTCAATTTGCCGTCCGCTTTCTTAACGAAGAGTATAGGAGACGCAAAGGGGCTATTGCTATTGACGATGAAGCCCTTCTCGAGGTTCTCTAATAAGTATTGCTTCGTAGCCTTAAGCTCTTCGGTGCCTTGCTAGTAGAGGGGTGAGAATGCGTTGGGTAACGGCACTTTGAGCTAGATCTTATGATCATATATTTGGTGGGGCGGGATCTTATCAGATTCTAACTTGGAGAATACATCGGTGTATGGTCGGTGTATACCTAGGAGCTTCTCCTAGATGAGTGATATCGTTTCGTCATCCTCTACCGATTCTTTCTCTCGTATGATCTAATTAATCTCATATATACTAGTCTAGAAGAACTCGGCGTTACTCCGCATCATCTCGTGGTGGAATGCATTAGCACTAATCTCACATATCTGTACTAGCGTGAAGCTAGGTGCTAGCTCTGCCGGTGGTCGCTAGGGCACCTCTATGACCTGAGGTGTACTCGGGGTAGGGTCGGTGATCTCTTCGTAGTCCGAAGTTATCACTTTCATTTCCGTCGAGCGTCCGCCTACGCGGCGTCTGTCTTCGTGGTGGATTGCGGCATCCCTACGATTCGCATTAGACTGGTGTGCCGGATGTCGAATGGACGTTTCGCGCGAGTTGTAGGGAAGGGTCAATTCCTTCGCCTAGCCAGGAGTTGGCGGATACTCCTTTGTCCATACTAGACGGCTCTTCGTAGAGTCGAGTAGTATTCAGAAGCGGCTGAAAAGCTTCTTCCTAATTATCACATCTTGCGCTCTGAGGTCTAGGAGCACAAAAGGGCAGTTATATATTTGGCGCCCATCGACTGTTAAGTGCAACTGAATATACTCGGATACGTGGCTTTAGATCTTCTAGTGGAAGCCGCGTATTAGTACAGAGTAGGGTAGTTTCCGTATTAGGCTCTGAAGCGCCTTCGACAGTCGTAGCGCGAAGGGCTTATTAATGACGAGGTAACCGTTTGCTCCTATGTCGGCGAGAGCTTTCGTTTGCACACCGAGTCCGTTGAGACTTAGTGTCGTGTCGACTAAGAACTAGGTTCCGCCTAGAAGTTCTTGTAGGTCGAGATCTCACAGATCGCATTTACGTAGGCCTAGGAAGGAGCCTTTCCCTAGACCTCGTCGTTTTCCTCTAGGGAGGCGTCTGATTAAAGTTCCACGGCTTCTTCCTAGGATTCCTTAGTCTCGGGGTCTTCCCGGTCGATTTCTTTTACTGAGGCGTTAAGGGGGCACTTATCTTGGAAGTAGCCCGCCTTGCTGCATTTGAAGCAGTTCCTGGTAGCGGCTAGAGCAGCCGCCTAGGGTCTCCCTGTAATGTCTAGCTTAGGAGCGCTAAAGAACTAGGTTCTTTGGACTAGAGGAAGGATGGGGGCAGTAGTCGGTCGGGCTAGTCTCGACGTCGTCGTCACTAGTGTGAACCTAGACGAGCTAGGCTTAGCCGCTGCCGTTGCCGTAGGCTTTCCCGGCACCGTGGACTAGTAGCTCAACTCGTTGTTCTAGCGGCGTTCCTAATCGAATGCAGTGAGCTCTCGTACTATAAGGTGGTAGTCACCGTTCCATTAATTCTTGATAACGGCCACGCGGCTGCGGAATTGTGGCGTGAGCTTGTTCCACATATATCGGAACCATTCCAACTAGATTACTTGTCTAGTGATGGTAGCGCTTTGGAAGCGAGCTTTGAACTTAGAGAAGGACTCGTTAGAGTGGCCCTTATCTCCCATTTGCATGTCGTCGAACTCGTTCCAGGCCTACTTGGTCTCGTTACCCGTAAGGTAATATGATCCTAACAGGTCCATCATCTCGTGCGCATCCTTAAACGCATGCACCTCAGATAGGTATCAGGGTTCTAGGTATTTTTTCGTAGTGCTAGTCGTGGTGCTCCATATTAGCGCTTGGTGTGATACGTTGGTGGGGTAGTGATCCTCGTTGACCACGAGTCGGTCCCGTATTAAAGCGCTCCATTGTAGGAAGGTGTGTTCGACGCCGTCGCTTAATGGAGTGATTCTTTCCGACATAGTTGATTTCTTGTGGCGAGATTAGGGTATCTTGGTGTCTTGTTGGGGTAGAATCGGGATTGATGGTGAGCGTGTCGCTGTGGCTCGGGGAAGTCGAACGATACTAGGCGTGCTTTGCGGTAGCGGCGCTAGCTGTTCGTCTTCCTCACTGTAGTCGTTGGCTTTAACGGTGCCTATAGGAGTGTCTGCTACCGGTGGCGGTGCAGACGGTGTTTTGGTCTGGCTAGTCACGAGGGTGTTGATTAATGCTTTGAGTTCTCGCATCTCTCTCTCGAGGTTGGCCATGCAATCCGGGGCCTCATCGGAGGGACCTGCAGTAGTCTCCGCGGCAGTGCCTTAGGAGGTCTGTTGCCTAGTGTTCATCCGATTAGGTGGACCGTCGTTGTTAGGTGGTGGGTTCTGTGTCGCCTTGCGCGACATCTATGAGTCAGGGGCGTATTAAGTCGCGGTTGATACTGAAGAGTCTGACTTTCTAGTAGCTCGTGGCTATCAGCACTCTTGTTCGCAATTGCCTCTGCGCTAAGGGGGTTCTTAAGGATCTCGTATCCTAATCAGCGCTAACGCGTTAGCGACTTTACTAGCTTGCTCTGCAGGATCAAACCCTGATCCACTAGCTGTCCGTGAGATCTCGGGAATCACGGCTATTTGAATTCGTCAGGTCTCTACTCCGAATTGGCACCGAGTCGTAGTCAGTGGTGTGACGGTAGTTCTCCTAAGTCGTTCTAGTTGTGGGATATTATTTAAGAACGGCCGTCCCTAGCAGGCGTGATCTTTTTTATATAATGTAAGGACACAGGGCACCGTATCACGAGAAGTGGCATATGGGAGTGCAAGTCAGATATGAGTCGGTGCAATCCTATAGGTCTACTACGAAGGATATAAAAAAGATGAAGGGGGAGCTTATGGCTTCTAACCCCTTATGTACCTGAATGGGGTCCGACTTAGCTACGACTCGGCTAAGCCTTAGCGTGTCCTCTAAACCACTCCTACCTGTCGCACGGAACCACCCTAACTCTCATCTCTTACCTACACCCACACTATGTCGCGGCTAACGCATTGCCTTAGGGGTCCGGGTCTACTCCGTGTAAGGAGGCATCCTTATAACCTTAAGGCTTCGCCTACTTCTCTTCCTCTTCCTTCTATAGTTTTAGATCTTTAATTAAACTACCTCTTAATTTCCTAGTCTACCGTTACACCTATGCATTACTATAGGTAAGGTCAACTGTTATAGACTAAGTAGATAGGGTTTGTTACATTATCTAAAACTCCCTCTCATTTCACTACTACTCCTAAGAAGGAATAGAATATCTACTCATTAAGAGAATACAGATCGTATAGATTACATAGAACCATCTAACCATCTGTAGCAATTGTTCGTTATAGTTCGTACAGACTACTTATAACGTCCGTAACGCCTTACATGGCACTAAACACCTAGAACTAAGTCTAAGAACTAGAACTAGACGTCTAGGACGCCTCTATAGAAACAGAAACCCTTTAATGGATTGAAGTCATGTTAGCTACCTAGCTTACAGATGCCTAGTAGCTCGCTATAGCTTACGAACAGGTCTGCTAACTATAGGAATAGTTACACTAGGCTACTACTGCTTTATAAAGAAGCACACCTTAATTAGAAGTATTAGGCCATGCTTCTATAGTTAAGCTTAAAGATCTAGATCCCCTTATGAATAAAGTACTACCATCCTTTAATAACTAGCACATCTAAATCAAAGATAAGTTCTTAATTAACGCCCGTATGTTCAACTTAGACTAAGTAAAGATGGCTTACATCTTTAACTAGACTACTAACGTAGCTTAGAAGCACCTAGCGCCCTGTTACCATAAGGGCCTAGACTCATTTATAACTACTATAGGTATAATTAACTACCTCATAAAGATTCTTTAGAACCCTTTTAAATCATAGGACGCTCATATTAACTTCCGTAAGCTTATTATGAAGGAAGACGAAACCTTTACTAAATTTTACACCTATTTCCTACACCTTATAGGCATAGGAAACATTCCTATGGACGACCTATAGCTAGACCTATATGATAAGCTTACTCTAGCCCTATAACAGTTAGTATTACCATTTTTAGATATGCTCCTTACAAGCAAGGCTCTCGCCTACAAGTGCTTACTTGTTAATAAGAATTTATGGAGGCTCTAACAACGCTAAAGCTAGTTATAGACTGCTAAACTCATAACTAGATCTATAGCTGCTCTAATAGGCACGCGAACACCCGTTATAACGTCTATAGCTCCTTTTGTAAACCTGCTAAACCTAGCTCTAAAGCTATATGAACCGTTATAAGAGCTTACACCTGCTTGTAAAGATCTAGGAGAGACCTACTACCACTATAGTTAAGTAGGCCACTTTACAAAGGAGTGCTCTAAGGCTCCTACCTCTATGCATGTACCATGAGTAGACATTAAAGAGCTTGTAAAGGATCCTACTACTCTAGTTTTAGAATTAGAAAACGACTAAGCCTAGAGAAAGTCTCCTCTCTAGGCTTGCTCTATTAGAACCCTAGCTAATTAGCCATTAATCTTAGTTAGCTACTTAAAGGAAAACAGTTTATAGTCTCTTATAACTTAGTTTTTAATGGATATAGATTTAAAACCTTTACCTTAGCTAACACTAGAGCAAACAGATACGTGCTTATTAGTACAAAATACGCCTAGTAGCTAGCCTACTTCTTCCCTCTACTAATTTATACCCTACCTACTCTTATTATAGTCTATAGATTTAACGGATAGAGTTACTAAGCTACAAACTAATACGTAGTCCTATACCTTTACATTAACGGCTATAAATAGTATAACGTCCCTATGGTGTTGTTAGACACTAGCTACTAAGACCTTATACTTAGCTGCTATTAGTTTAACTAGCTTAACGTATAGCTAAACCCCTGCCTAGGAAAATTAATATGGCTAGTAGATACCCTTAAGTCTCTAGACCTAGTTAAGCTACGCTTACTTAACCTAAAGGTCCTTTGATTATAGTCTGCTAATTTAAACCATTAAGCGGATGTAGACTACTAGGACTAGGCTTTTGACGACTAACCTATTAATTAGAGATAGGAAGACTTACTACTATCTATAAGCATCGTTAATAGGCTATAAATCTTAAAGCAAGGACCTAAACAGGCTCTATGCACCTATAGTAGCAAGTACTAGGACCGTTAGAATAGCTTATAGGCAATGAACTAAGCCCTTGTAGGCGTTAAGCCCTAATAGCCACTCGTAAGACGCCTAAAGTAGTCCGTAAACCTCACCTTACCCCTTATAGACATTGCTACTATTAGCGTAATAGGCTATTAATGGAACTTATAAGATGACTAAGCTATTGCATTTAGCACATTGCTATATGAGATTAACCACCTAATTAAGAAGCAGCTTATAGACTAAGAAGACGACTAGCAAGTATAAGAGCAGCTCCTAGAGTCTTACAAAGACCTTGCTAATGTGTTCTTAAAGGTGGCTTCTAATACCCTACCTCTCTAGTAGCCGTACGACCATAAGATTTAGCTCATGGATAGTACTATAAATGCATTGTCCTTTAGTTCCCTCCGCCACTAGTCTATGAATGAGCTATGGGCTGTTAAATAATACCTAATTAAGAATTTACACAAGGGCTTCATTAAAGCTAGTAAGGCACCTTTTGTAGCTCTAATTCTCTTTGTTAAGTGTAAGGACATAGGGCACCATATCATGAGAAGTGGCATATGGGAGTGTAAGTTAGATATGAGTTAGTGCAATCCTATAGGTCTACTACGAAGGATATAAAAAAGATGAAGGGAGAGCTTATGGCTTCTAACCCCTTATGTACCTAAATGAGGTCCGTCTTAGCTACCCTACTCTTGCTCTTAACACGTGACCGTAACAGCTCTAAGTTAGATCTATAGAATGACTAAGTGAGGAGGCATCCTTACAAGCTAGGTCGTAGCTAAGTTAGACCCCATTTAGGTACATAAGGGGTTGGAAGCCATAAGCTCTCCCTTCATCTTTTTTGTATCCTTCGTAGTAGACCTATAGGATTACACCAACTCATATTCAACTTACACTCTCATATGTCACTTCTTGTGATATAGTGCCCTACGTCCTTACAACTTAGACGATTTCTATATAGCCTACCTAGACGATATTCTCATATACTTAGAAAACGAGCTTAACTACTAGAAGCACGTCTACAAAGTGCTCTTATGGCTTTACAAAGCAGGCCTATAGGCTAATATTAAGAAGTCTAAGTTTAGCGTTACCTATATGAAGTATCTAGGCTTTTACGTGAGTATAGATGAAATTGTAGTTAACTTAGAGAAGACTAAAACCATCTGTAATTAAGAAAGGCCTACTATAGTCTATGACGTGTAGTCATTCCTAGGGTTCTATAACTTCTATTAGAAGTTCATCCTTAATTATAGACAGATTACCCGCCCGTTAACAGCCCTTACTCATAAGGAGAACCCCTTTACTTAGACTCTCAACTACTAGTAAGCATTTGTAGAGCTTAAGGCCCGTTTAATAGATGCTTTACTACTCGTACACTTTAATCTAAACTACGAGTTAATGGTAGAAACAGACGCTTTAGACGGGATATTAGGGGGCATACTCCTATAGCTATACCATAGTAGAGAGTAGCACTCCATAGCTTACTATTCTAAGATGATGATCCTAGCTAAGATCAACTACCTAATTCATAACAAAGAAATGCTAGCTATTATCTAGGCGTTAGAAGCATAGAGGCTAGAGCTAGAAGGCTTAACGACTCATATAAGGATCATCTCTAACTATAAAGCCTTAGAATACTTCATGACGACAAAGTCCTTATCTAGTAGACAGGCTCGTTAGGCAAAAACACTCTTGCGCTTTAACTTCATGCTTACGTATAAACCTAGCAGCTAGAATTAGGTAGACCTGCTCACCCATAAAGACTAGGAAACGAATAGCTAATTAGCTCTAAAGATTTCAACCTGTACGTAAACCCTTCTATGGCCTAAAAACCTAGACCTACGGATCGTTATAGACCTAGACCTTAACCTAATCATGAACATAGCACTAGTAAATGCACCTAATGGTACCTACGACCTAATTAATGACCTGTTATAGGCTAATTATACGAGCCTTAACCTAGAGATAGTCTAGTAGAGAGCTATAGACTAGGAGTTAAGCTAGATAATCTATAATGGGTTGTTACTATTTAACAATTAGCTTGTAGTACCTAAAGATGACGAGTTAAAGGTACGCTTACTAAGCAAGGTCTATAATTAAGTCTCTACAGCCTACCTAGGACAAGGTAAGACGTTATAGCTCATCTAGGAACATTACTACTAGCTACACCTCTAAACGGAGGTCTAATGGTTCGTCTATAACTACTAAACCTACTAACGCTTGCATGCTCCTAGAGACCATACGCCTAGTCTATTACACCTGCTACTAATCCTAGATCACTCATGGTAGCACATATCCATAGATTTTAAGGAGTTCCCTCCTAATAAATTAGGACAGGATATGATAATTATATTCATCTACTAGTTAAGTAAACGATCTATTTCTATACCCTACTAAAAGGATATAGACGCTTTATAGATAGCACAGATCTATCTAGACTAGGTTTAGAGGTACTATGAACTAGTAGACACCATAGTATCTAATTAAGGACTATAGTTTGTATTTAAGTTTTAGAAGGAGTTTAATAGGATCCTTAGAACGAAGATTAAGCTCTTTACGGCCAGCTACCCCTAGACTAATAGACAGACTAAGAACATGAACTAATGAATTAACTAACGGCTCTAACTATACGTAAGCTACTACTAGGATAACTAGTTGAAACTAATGCTAATGATGAACTATGCATAGGCTACACTCCCATAGGATTCTACGACCCTGCCTCCTATTTAAATAGAATTAGAATACGTCCTATAGATAAGCTTTAATTAGAAACAGCCCATTATAGATAAACCCTTATTAGTCCATAAGTAGCTCTCATAAGCAGAAGCTATCTAGTTCTTAAAACGAATGCATTAGGCGTAGGAAACGGCCTGCTCTAGCATCTTATAGGCCTAAGAACGATAGTAGAAGCAAGCTAATAAGCACTAGAGACCTATAGACTTCTAAGTTAGTAACAAGGTCTACGTCTCTACTAAGACCTAGAATAAGGATTAGCTTAGCCATAAGTTAGACCATTAAATGGCTAGCTCATATATGATTCTTAAGTAGGTTAGACACGCCTATAGGCTAGATTTACTAACTACAATTAAGATACACCTTGTTATCTTAGCTAATAAGCTTCATAAAGCTACTAACGACTCATTACTAGCCTAGATCTAGGAACTAGGCCTACCTATTGTAGTTAATAGGCAGGAAGAGTAGGACGTAGATAAGATACTAGCCTCTAGGGGCTACTATAGAAAACTACAATATTAGGTTAAATGAGCAAATAGTAACCTAGATCTAGCTTAGTATTATGCTTTAGACTTTATCAGCTGCTTACATAAGTTAAAGGAGTTTCATGACACTAATACAGACGTTCTTAGGCTACTACAATACCTTATGGATTAGCTATAGAGTTAGGAAAATGGTGTAGAGGAGCTAGAATACTACTAAGATGAGGATAAGCTTCCGTAAGAGCTCGCGGACGAGCTCTATTTAAAAGGGGGGGGTAATGTCATAGGCATGTACTAATGCCATGTGATTATAGTCCTCATAGACTACCTGTAAGGGGTAACAGCCTAAAACCACACCCGTTTTAGGGCCGTAGCTATAAGCTAGACCTTAAGGCTTCGCCTACTTCTCTTCCTCTTCCTTCTATAGTTTTAGATCTTTAATTAAACCACTTGATTTCCTAGTCCTCTGCTACACCCATGCATTATTATGAGTAAGGTCAACCATTACTATAAGGATGCCTCCTTACATAAAGTAGACCTAGACCCCTAAGGCAATGCGTTGTCTACAACATAGTGTGGTTGTAGGTAAGAGTTAAGAGTTAGAGTGGTTCCGTGCGATAGGCAGGGGTGGTTTAGAGGACACGCTAAGGCTTAGCTAGGTTGTAGCTGAGTTAGACCCCATTCGGGTACATAAGGGGTTAGAAGCCATAAGCTCCCCCTTCATCTTTTTTGTATCCTTCGTAGTAGACCTATAGGATTACACTAACTCATATCTGACTTGCACTCCCATATGTCACTTCTCGTGATACAGTGCCCTGCGTCCTTACAATTACAGGGCAAGTAGACGGGGTTTGTCATAAGTGTTCATAGACGGTCTTCCCTTAATATTTAGTAATAGCTCTAGGTTACTAACTATGTAGCACGCCTTTATGTAAGATAGAACTTATAAGCGTTACGCTTTACTCTAGGAGTAGGTCGTCTTATGACCTAGCCTTAAGCTTAATTATCTACTAGCCCTATAGCCGTTCTTGTAAGCGCTAGATCTACTCTCTAGTCTCCTTAAGCTTAAGCTCCTTCTAGAGCTCCGTTTTAAAGGCTTATGCTATTACTAATTACGCTTTAATTCTAGGTAGGCTTTCGTGCTACTCTAGGCCTATGGCGCCCTCATTTCCTACTATACTTTCTTCCTAAGAGGTAGCAGGAGTAGTCTTACTACCCTTGCGCTTAGGGTTAGTAGTAGACGTGTGTTAGGTTCTATGCAGTAGCATGGCAGTTAGGTTAACTTCATACTAGGCTATTCTTCCTAATTGCAGGAATGGTAGAGCGTTTAGAATGTAAGGATCTTCAATGAACAGGGTAGTACGAGGTCACGTTCTTTACTATATACGCGTATATAGATCCTGTAGATTACAGAGACTAAACGCTAACCTTCCTCCGAAGGTCCGCGTTCCTACTATATACTACGGCTGCACGTGTTCTTCGGCCTAACGTTCCTCCGTCTTGGCTCCGCAGCTCACGAGTTATGACTCCGCACGTGATGCGTTCGTGACACTCCCCTTGATTCTTCGCCATCACTACTCGAGCTGGTAGAGGAGCATTCACCTCGCAGAGTCCATCACTGCCTTCGCTACTCGATGCTCATTCTTCTCCTATTCCTCGACTCTTATTCATACCTATTACCCCTCATCTCATCGACCAGACTACGACTATCTCTCGCCAGAACGGGGAGCCGATTTATCCCGGCGCAGCAGATGGACTAGGACAAAATCTGTACTCGTACAAACGGCGGACAGGGCCGCCAAGTTATGGGGTGGGCTTGCCAGCACCGCTCATCTAACGAATTAGTGGCAGCTGAGTAATTTCTCTGTTTTTCGCTGTATCTATCAAACCAATGTTGTATATACTATTGACTGGAGTCTAATACTGAATCGCTAGTGGACAAGTTCACCGCCGCTTAAGGCAGCGGCGGAGCATGGTTGTGGCACCACAACCAACTCAACCAAGTATATAGCATGCAACGCCTTTCAGTTTCGTCCCCTACCATTTCCTTCGATGCATATCACACGAGTGCAGGTCCCTCTTCAACCCAAGAAATTCATGGATTAACCTGTTATTTCCGTACCAGAAGGCGTAGTGAGAATCGCACCGAGAGGCAGCCGAAGAACGCGTTTTGTCACACGTAGAACACAGCAAAGAATAGAGCACGAAAAGGCATATCGTGACAACAAGTTAAAGGTGTTGTCTTCCCGGCGACGTGAATGGCGTTACGCCAGAAGCAATTGATGAGGAGGTTCTTCATGATGGCGAGAACCAACTGCAGCTTTTTGGGTTGATCCTGGCGCAACTTGCAAGGCAGGATAATGCGCTGCTTGATCTACCAGAAACTGAGCACCGCAATAACAGTGTTAGGGAAAGACGTAAAAATATGAGGTTATAGACAATAGAGGTGCTGCGTACTGTGTTGTAAGAGTATATGATTATTTCATTTCACGCTGTCATTGGCGTACTGAGGGCCCCCTAGCCCTACGTTGGGCTGCTAGCTCCTGAAATGCGAGGGTAAAACGTTAGAATCGTTGTGGCCACTAGAGAGACAATCTGGAGAGCTAATATGTTCATGGGTAGGCCGTTAAGGCGCATGACTTCCCGTGAACATATTGGCTCCTGATCCAATGTTGTCCAATTGCAACCTGAGAATGCCAGACATGTAGCCTTTTAAGACGCCGCAGACTGCAACGCAATGCTACGTAGAGCGTGGTGGACGCACATTACCCGAAGTAGTATTGCCAGAACCTGGAACGCAATGGTATTGGTGGTACTACCGAAATCATGGGGTTCTGAGGAAAACGCGGTTTTTGCTCCGGCCCGGCCCTGAGCCAATCGCGCGACTTGGGGTGAGCTGGCAGGCGAGCTAGATGCTCCAGCACACCGATGGCAAGGCGTCCCAGGAGGTCTGTGCAGCGGGAGATCGCCATCGCGAGGCTCACAACAGCAGGAAATACTAGCGGTACCTTCCTTACCCTTCCGCTCTCCATCCACATGCGACTCGCCAAAAGCCCCTTTTGAGCTCTTGTGGCAAATTTATATGCTTGGCACATTGACAGCCGTGCACTGCCGCCGCCACGATGGGCCTTGGCTCTTGGCTCTTAACTCTTAGCTTCTGCCTCTTTCAATCCTCTTATCAAGTGCTCCAGGACCCTCTGCTGTTCTCTTTTGTCTTTTCAACATGACAACAATATGTTGCGAGATGCCTGGTCAGATGCCGCGGCCATAGACAAGCGCATGGGCCAATTCAACGCCAGTGGCATTCCGGCTAGCGACATGCTGCTGGAACTAGATGCCTCCGTTGGACAAACCCTCGGGCAGCAAGACCCCGTTGCCTCTGGCGCTAACAGTTCCAAGACGCCGACTTACATCAAGGCAGCCCTCTATATGTCCCTCTTCTGTGCTGCTCTGTGCTGGGCAGCGGGCTTCATCGTAATCGCTACTGGCGACGCCCACATCGTCTTCGGGGTTGCCCTGTCCGAGACCGCCACCGAGATCTTGCTCCTCATCGTCGCCCTCATCATCACCGTCTGCTCTGATGCCCTCGGCTACGCCCACGCTACTTCCCTGCGCTGGGCCCTCTACCGTGAGGGCCGCTTGGAGTTTAACACCAACTTCCGCCTCTTCACGAGCGCCAAAAAGTCCTTCGCAAACAGCTGGTCCATGAACCTCCTGTCGGCCACCTCCCTCGTCCTCTGCTATGCATCTGCCTCGGCCCTCCTGTTACGGGGCACCTACTCGCACGACAAGGAGCTTGCTGCCAACGGTATGGCTTTGATCTTTCTGGGCGTTGGGCTTGTGGGTCAAGCCATCGTTGGAGCGCTGTGCATGCGCCATCATCATGCCATGATTCCGTCTTGGAGTCCGAACCCCTTATGGAACACTCTAACGTGCCTTCGCGGTCATGGCGTTGTCCGACATCGCCCTGGCCGTTGCATGCAGTCCTATTTTGACAAGAACCAGCCACCTCGGGCCACTCGGCCTCGCAGAATGCAGCACAGTCTATGGAACATGCGAGTTGCTAAATGGATCCTTCTCTTCATCTGGGCGCTGTGCGTTGTATCCTTCATCTGGGCTGGCATCATAATCTGCATCCCCAACCTCATGTTTGGCAACAACTCCTTCCGCTTCCAGTGGAACGCTGACGACGACGATACCTACCGCAACGTCATCTTCGGCATGGATCCCAAAACCAACGACCCCCAGATCGACGTGATTTTCCCGGTCGGCGTCCAGTTCTTCCTTGGCATCCTCTTCCTGTGTTTGGTGCAGGGCCTGCAAACCCTTGGGCTACACTGTGTCGAGCTCCTCGTTAACATGAGCCGCGACGAGCAGGCTTGGCGTGCCGCTGCCAGGGATATTGGCGTATCGCCAACCTCAGAACCACTCACCGCTGCCCTGTCATCTTGGCGCACCGTCCTTCTCACTGCCCTAAAGGCGCTGCATCACTGGCTGCTCGGTCAAAGTATGGTCTTGCACTATCACATTCCGTGGCGGGATAACGGTTCTGGTTCCCAGTTCACGTTCAACATGTCATCCTCACGCTTGCTCGTCTTTGCTTGCGTCACCGCCCTCACCGCTCTGTTCGCCCTAGCACTGGTCTTCTGGCGACCACGAGGCGTTCAGCCTGCAGCCTGGGGCCATTTACAGACAATTGCTGACCTGGTCGATGAGTGGGATACACCCGAGGGCCGACTTTGGTGGGGAGACAAGGGGGAGAGGGATGGTGCAAGGCATGCTGGCACAGGCGGGATGAGGGGTCTCGTAGGTCCTGTCTCAGATGCATTGTACGCAGGTCACGGTAATCCGCACGACAATTGATCAAACCGCATGTACTTGTATTCAAGAAAAGACTACAAATAGACACAAAACAATCACACATTGGGGAGATCTCGAGCATCATCAATTCGGACCTCAATTTGACGCTGCAGCCGCCACCGAAATGAGGTCTCGGTAGTTGCGTCCGCGGTCACCGCTGCGACTAGTGCAAATGTAACTAGAGAGGCAGCAGTTGCTCTAGCTAGAATCGCGGATGGGAAGCTTGGGTATGTGGACGATGCTGAGGACGGGTTAGATGAGGTTATTCTTCCCCATGTGTGGCTTATCGCAACACTAAGGAACCCGCAGGGTGCGCTGCATAGATGTTGCAGCACTGGATGACAGGCGGATGAAGGGAAGCTCACCGCCTACCTGCAGGTAAGGTACCTAACCGATTCAGAGCCCGTCCGCTGCCATTCACCTAAATGACGGTTATTCGGTATCACCTTGCGGAACATACTGCTCGAGAACCCCACAGGTGTAGAAAAGTGCACGAGTGTGCTTACGAATGCGAAAATTTTAGTTTATGTTTTACTCTTAATGATGGTGACTGTCTGCTACGAGATACGGTTATTGAGGTTGCTCGCGTAACCTAGGGAAGTTGCTGGCGAGACTTCATGCGAAGAACGGCCCATGAATGATGAAGAGGATAACAGAAGCGGAGTGGGAGAGCGTTCTATTCGTAGTGAGCTTGGAAGCTTATGGCAAGCACAAAATTCTATGTCTATTTAGATTCAGACTTACTTAGACATTGTATCGACAAAACCATTGAGTATATACAATCCATTACTCTAGACTACTCACGTATTCAAAACAAATAAATCTACAGAGCCATCACCACCGCCGCAAACACCGCAAAAGCCAACCCAGACAGGCCAGACCGGTGAGATACACCAACATCCTCCTCAGAATCCCCGGTAGAGGAAGTGCCTGATTCGTCAGAGCCAGAACTATCATTATCACACTCAGTGTTCTCTGCCGGACAATCCTCGTCATTCTCAACACTCCAAGTACCCGCAAAACTCGGACATTCGTCAATCGGGCTATCAAAATCTAAACCAGAGCCGTCCTCCACGATCGAGAAATAATATGTCCCCGAGGCAATCGGCGTCCTAGTCTGCGAGGAAACGGCCGTCTCACCCTCCGGTATACACGGCGTAGTCGCGTAATCCCACTCCAGCCGAAACCTACCCTCATGGAACGAGACAGCATAATTATTTATCATGGGCACAACAGCGACATTGTCGAAGTAGTACAGGAACTCGTTGTCCGCAAATTGTGATCTGGTGAGGCCTCTTATGGCGGGACTGTCCGAAGTGTTCATGTGCTACTGCGGGTTTTCAGCTGCGGCGAGGCCGACCCGGGGGATCCACTGGGTGGCGCCATGCAGTGTAGGGGTGGAGGGGCCAAGCGTCGCACGATGAGAGCGCAGCAGGTGCGAGAATGTTGGACAGGACGGCGGAGAGACAGTTGTGGGGATGGAGCTGCCTTTTTATACAGCTCGAAAGCGGCATCGAGCGCTTGCACGCGCCTTCCCCGATTAGGCGGGCGCCAAACCTAGTAGGGCGAACACCGCGACTGAGATTACGTTGTGTTGAAAATGTCTGTTAAATTAAATTACCTTACATCAAATCATAAGATTATTAAACTGGCTTACAGTCAGAGTCAGAGCTCATGTCGGCCTTGGTCTTGGCACTTGGCACCCCTGTCACCCCCAGAGTATAAACAACCAACGTCGCACCCAAATCTTCTCCTTCCCTCTCCATCGCACATCATGAGTAACTCAATCCCCTTTAGCCAACGCTGGCTGAGCGCAAACATCGTCAGAACTTCGCAAGATGTTCTCGGCTTTTATTATAGCCCCAATGACGGGGTCTCCAAGAGCTGAGCTACTTATCAAAGCTCTTGACGGTGGTGTGACACAGGCGTTGCAAACGCAGTTCATCACTCGTCAGTCAATCCATTGGAATCGAACAAACTCTGTTGCGAGACCTCTGGTTGATATCCTGTTCTTTGGTGTGAGAGGTGTTGAGATAAATTAAAGATTGGGGGTTGAGGAGGAGGCCGAGACTGAGACTGAGACTGAGAAGCTGCGAAACTGTTACTCGCTGGCATTTTGAAGCTGTTTAGACACGAATTAGGCTCGTCAATAACTGTGAGTAACCTATTCTTACCGCCCTGAGTTATATCCTCATATTCTGACTGCAATTGCTAACTCAATGTAGAAGACTGAAAACCAACATACCTTGACTCAAAAGAGAACTCTGTAATCATGGATCTCATGATGCTGCACCCGTTTCCTCATCACGCAAATCACCTTTCCTACGCTGCAACGACCTCCGCAGCTTCGCACGATATTCATACCAATAAACTATTTTCTTCTTTGATTCCTGGAGTTGATAACCTACTACACGGAGACCGTTCAAGCTTCTTGAGAGCGGGAAAGCCCTCGCATGAAGCCCGCTTCCAAACAGATCAAGATTCAGACATGCAGTACCTGCCACTGGAGATTGTGCAGCTCATTTTCGGGTTCTTACCAGACATAGAGTCCATCTGTGCTTTGTCCGCGACCTGTCACCCCTTTCATCGAGCCTACGCCAGCTCACAGAAGCTTATAATTGTCCAGAAAGTACTGGAAACCCAATTCGGACCTCTCCACGACGTTATACAGCTTGTGACGCTCAATTCTAGCGAGCTTCCTCACCGGAACCGTGACCCGTGCTTCTCACTTGCCTTGGCTAAACAGATTGCCAAATGTGGGCGAACTGCCAATAGATGGGTTGCGCTCTACCCCATGCTTAGATGGCGCGTCAATCCAGAAAACCGGCGCTTCCTCCACCGGGAGGAAAGACACCGGCTACGAAGTGCCATTTACCGACTTTGGACGTACAATTCGGCCTACACCATGGATTTCGAGGCCTCCGTGGGCCCTAGCATCATGAGGCAATACCGGACGCGTGAGCTGCGCGAGATCGACGAACTCCGTGCGGTTTTCCGTGACACTCTCACTCATGACTGCTGCCTTTCCAATTCTGCAGTGCAGCTGCACTACAACCAGGGGCATCCGACGCGCGACCTGCTCTACTTTGGTACCTACAGCTCCTACGGCAATGATGCGATGCTCGATCCGGACAAGCTGAAAGGCAAGTCCGTGAGGGATGCCATGGCCGCAGAGTCCTGGGGAGACGACATGTCCGTGGGCCGCAAGATCATGCGACTACTCTACATGACGCCTGACGCGCTTCTCGACTTCCACGACGGATGCACGTCTAAGGCTGAGCGGGAGGAGTTTCTGGAGAAGATTGGTTATGATATCAGTTACGGCTGGTATGCGGGCCTTTATGCGGATTCGTATCCGATCGATTCGAGCCAGGTTGTGGAAGAGGAGCGCGGTGAGGAGCCCCTGTCGGGAATTGAGCAAGAGTGGATCACGGGGGATGAGGGGGTGGATGAAGAGGGAAGATTTTTAGTTCTGTAGGAGTCGGTTTTAGAAAGAGGGGGATGTTATTATACTTCTAGAAGTCCGCGTTGTTTTGATATATTTTGTTTTGGAGCTTATAATTCTAAAGACGTGCGTTGTTTTGATAGAGCTTGTTTCGCATCTTATAATTCTACAGACCTACGTTGTTTTATAGAGATTGTTTCGTAGCTTATAATTCTAAGATTTTAGTTTGATTATAGGAATGTTCGGTGCCTCTTCTATACTCGTGCTTCCAAAACGACTCAGGAGGGCCGTGAGTAGTTGAGGATTCATAACTGCAGCTATAGCGAATAGAAATTCTTCTTTTAGCTTGATGTTTAAGTAACTAACTGGTAGAAAGCTGTGGTATAGTTGCTGTAAACACTTAGTGCGGCGATAGGGTTTAAAAGCCCATTTAGAGCTGTTGATATTGTATACTGGGGTCTAATAGATTTCCGCCACCATAGAAGGATTGCCTCCTTGTAAACTCCGGCCGCCATTGAAAGGATAACCAACGCCCACATCATAATTCTACATCACGGCCTACTAGGACCTTCGCCGCCTCTATCCTGCTCTCCGTGTCGCTTAATCCTTTCCTCAGCAGCTCTAGCAAGCACCTCCCGTCGACTCAACCCCGCCTCCCCCCTCGCCGGCCCACCGACCCCCTCAGTCCCCGTCGCAGCACCAAGCACAAACTCCCCACCCGTCCAACCTCCCTCGTCCTCCGCCTCCTCCTCACCAAACCCTCCCCCACCACCCTCATAATACTCCTCGTTCCCCACCATATTCCCGCCCGTCTTCCAATCCCCCTTCTCAACCTCCTTCTCAATCTCATGGCACAGGTCCCAGAAATTGCGGTCATGCGCACTCCACACATTATGAGCCAGCTCGTGGCACAGCGTCCGCCGAATCGTTTTGTAGTCCCTGTATCCATCATACGCATCCGTGCGCAGACGAAGCTCTATCACCTCCCCGCGATTGCGGTTTAGCCCCAGCGTGCGCGACACCCCGTCCATTGACGCCGTCGTGTGTTCCACAGGATTCATCTCCGTCAATAGCGGCACCGAAAACTTATGCCGGCGCATCGACGCCTTGATGCCCGCATCGTCCTTAAGTCGCTGCAGGAAAGCGAGCGAGCGCGAGGGGTTGGGGAGGTATGGAAGAGGGCGAAGTGTGGCGAAGGTGTACTGGTTCTCTTCCTGCTCGCGCTGCCAGTCGTGCGTTTTATAGGCATGCGCCGTCTGCCGCGGCTTCGGGCGCGTAAACGTTCGTGCGGCAACGGCGCGGGCTTCGTTGAGAGATTGTAGCTCAGTGGTGGTGGCCCCCATGAGGGTTATTTTTGCGGCGGCGAAGGAGGATACTGAGAGGGCGGGGTCTTTGAAGGGCGGTTTGAGGAGGCCGAGCTTTGGGATCATGAATTTTTGGTTTGTGGCGGGGACGGAGAGGGTCGAGGAGACGGCGGTGGAGAGGTCTGTGATTGTTGCAGAGAGGGGGAGCGTGAGGGTTTGGGGAGTGTTGTGGTGGGAGAGGGTGATGGTTTGGGTCTCTTCATCTGTGTCCTGAGACCGCGGGGCAACTTCTGCAGCTTCCATTGTGCTGTGTGTCCGTATGTTCTGTGTATAAATTAAATAATGAGAGAGCACGAATCTCTAGAGATTGATGTTATTGTATCATTGCATAGAAAGAGTAGTTGTTGTAGGTAATATATCGAGGTAAGTATGCAGACTGTCGTGGAAGATGCGAGGCTGCCATGTGGATTCATAAGCATTTTCTGAATAGTACGCCACCTTGGGGTTGGGTCGCCAGCCTTGCCGTGCTCGCCTTACTCACGCTTATCGCGCCTTCTTATCGGCTGTCACGGGTGAACGCGTTGTGTTGGTTCTGTGCCTGTCAAATGGTACCGCCGTGCCTCGGCTCCCCCCATACTTTCTCGTGGAGCCGTCCGGCTGCCTCCAATGCATGACCTGTAATCTCCAAACATCACTATAATAGCGGCTTGTCCTGTCCGGCAACGATATAACTAGCGCTCTACCCTGGATTTATATCTCAGACGTGCTTTCTACTCTTGCTATCAGGGCGACATTGGCTTCAATGACCTAACGCTGACAGGATGGCTGACTCAGTTGGTGAGTTTGCACCCCCTTGATAGCTTACCTTAGAGCACCTCCTGCGGACCTCCGGATGTCGTGTGAACTCTGTCTTATGCGTTCTACGTGGCCTCTATTCTTCAATCAGAAGAACATACACTGATAATGTTCCCTACTGTAGATCGCGTGTTTGTGCACGCCCTCAACACCGTCAAGAAGATCCCACGCACCGGCTCTGCTCGGCCGCCACCGGCCGACCGCCTACGCCTCTATGGATTATACAAGCAGGCTATGGAGGGGGATGTGGATGGCGTGATGGATAGGCCGGGTGGTGGAGGATATACGAAGGACGAGGATACGATAAGGGAGCAGGAGAAGTGGGATGCATGGGATGCTCAAAAGGGGGTTAGCCGGACAGAGGCTAAGAGGAGATATATCGAAGCATTGATAGAGACTATGCACCGTTATGCGAGTACGACCTCGTAAGTTTCCTAACTACGCCTCTAGATACGGGTTACTAACGAGGCTATGCTTAGGGACTCGAGGGAGCTAGTAGCCGAACTAGAGTTTGTCTGGGACCAAATTAAACACAACAGCGCGAGCTCGTCGAATTCGTCGCCACCCCGCGGAGGATCGGGACGCAGATTCACGGCTCCTGTGTCAGGCAGCGAGGGGCCGATGAAAGTGTTAAGCCCCATGTCGCAGGACGACGAGGCGGATAGGGAACACGTACGACGACTTGTTGAGGGAGAGGACGGGTCGGACGAGGAGCTTCTGGATGCGGACAAGGCGAAGGGGACGCCATGGAGGACGAAGGTCGAGTCGACACTGGTAAAGATGACCGCGGAAGTAGCGGCACTGCGAGAGCAGATTGCCTCGGGTAGAGAGTGGAGGGACAAGAGACGACGCACGATTGGTGCATGGCTGGGCTGGCTCCTATTTGCTGCCTTGAAGCAGGTGGCTTTCGATGCGTTTTTCCTGATGCTGGTCTTAATTTGGATGCGGAAGAAGAAGGATCGCCGACTCGAGGATCTTGTGCGGGAGTTTCTCCGCCAGGGGAGAGCTTACATACGACAATTCTTACCGCCTCGCTGAACCTAGTCCGACTCTATTATCGGCTGATGATAGTCTTTATGGCTACGATGTCACAACAGTTGTCACGGCAGGTCTACCCCCGAATCGCCAAAAACTCTCAATTGTATATCACTATATACCCAATCCAACACCCAAGAAATTTAAACACATCGCCTCTCAACCGAATTTCACGCTTATGACTTCACGAGGTTAGGAATCCACGCGGTCTTGCGCTCGGTAAACAGCTCAGCCGTCGCCTGCCTCTCCCCCACCCAGTTCAGATCGTCTATGATGCCCGTCTTTACGATCTTCCCGCCCGGAAAGAAGTCACCACTACGCCACAGCGTCGTGCCGCAGTCGCCGCAGAAGTGCGACGTGATGACGTTCCCCGAGTCACCAGTTTTAGCGAACTCCTTTGGAGTACCTAGAGGCGTCAGCATGGAAATAAGGCAAGGGAATAGAGAGGGGCAGGGAAGGGGCTAGGTACCGGAGACGAGGGTGAAGTTCTTGTCGAGCACTAAGGCGTTGTGGCTAAACACCGAGCCCGAGGTCTTGTGGCAATCGAGGCAGTGGCAGAGGACCTGGGATGCTGTTAGATACTATGTTTATGTTCATGGCGATTTGTGGGACATGCGTTCTTCTCAGGCTCGCCGGTGACGGTGACCTTAATGTTGCCGCAGCAGCAGCTTCCTGTTTGGATAGACATGGTGGGTGGTTCGTTTGGTAAGGTGTATTTATAAGGGTAGATGTTATAGAAAAAGCTTAGATGGAGAATGGATTCTGAGGCTTATATGTATAGTTGTACAAAATTCTAATCACGAGAGCATTAATACGAAGCTGTCCGACCCCCTCTTCTTACCCCACAATCCGGTGACAGTAGGCCGAAGCTCCCTGCATATTTGTATCGCGCTTCACGTCATTTCTGACAAAGCACTGGTCTCGCTGCTGGTAGCGAGAGGCCATAGCCAAACCTCAGTCATCTAGATGCATGATATCACTTCTTGAAAGGATATGCTGGTTGATTACTAAGTTTGACCTCGGCAGTTCCCTACCAGTCAGTGAGTTGATGGATGGCACGTGATCTAATATCGCCAACTCGTTAATGCACGTGGTCCCCCTTTCTCACACCAGATACGTTGGAACAACCTCCTTGCATGTATAGAAACAAATTCCTATCCGCTAAGGGTTTGGATCTTGTCTGATGTGATAGGCGATAGGTAAGTAAATGGTCGTATAGTTTCATGTCGGAATTTGTTCTGGGTAGTTACAATTACACACAGACAACCTGTTCTCTTCGTGTCTGTGTTAAGCAAAGCAAGGCGAGCCTGGAATTCACCCGCACAAAGAGAAGGCCTAGATTGTTTGCAACGGTGTAACGTAGCGCCCACATAAACTCTTCACTGTCAGATCAGTAATCTAACATCACAACAGGAACCTCAACTCCCCACCTGCGCCTATTAAGCCACGCCACGCCTTACAAGGATCTATTCGGAAGGCGTTTTCTAGAGGCAACACTCAACAAAGCTTCTGCTTTAGTCCCGCATCTCAACCTCAACACTAATTAGAAATCAAACATCGACTACGGGTTGTCATCACTGAGGCAATAATGGATCCAATGGAGATCGACACGACGCCGTCCACAGCTCCAACATCTCCTGCCTTACAAAGAAGTCACACATTCCCAGCAGCTAGACCACCTCCACCATCGGACAGACCAGCTCTAGCTAAGCGCGTCTCGTTCGAAGTCCCTCCACGGGCCGAAGATCCAAAGAGACAACGCCCCTCACCTCCACTACCGGTGCGGACAGCAGAAACAATCACTTCCGTATGACCCCCCCAACCTCCCGCCCTTCGAATATCTGACTAACACCTTACAGCCCGTCACACCCGTCACACCCGCCACCCCTACTCCTTCCTCCCTCAGCCTCCTCCCTTCCATCTTCCTCCCCTTCCATGGCGTCCCCACCCCCCCTTCCTCGACGCCTCCAACCCGCGAAGCCACCCTCGTCCAAACGATCGAAAACCTCGCCGCACAGAAGAAAGCCACAAAGCGGCTTCAGATCTTCCTCGCTCTCCAGGAGCGGGACCGCATAATTGCCACCGAGCGCGCCAAGGCGCGCGCTGATAAAGAAGGGGGCGTAGGGGAAGCGCCATGGGAAGTTTCGGCCGATGAGATGGATGCTATTCACTCGCGCCTGTCGGCAAGGCCAGATCCGAAGAAACCGAGCAGGGACTTCGAGTACAGGGGCGGCGACTGGATTCGTGACCCCGTGGAGAGGGAGAAGTGGAAGAGGCCGAAGGGGGAGGAGTTGGGGCATGGAGTCGCGGAGAGGGTGTTGGCGTTGACGGCGGAGGCGGCGGCTAAGATGAGGACTTATGAGCTACAGACTAATACGGTGATTGAGGGGAAGAAGAGGGCGCTGGAGAGTGAGAGGAAGAGGATGGAGGCGTTGGAGGGGACGGGAGGGGAGGGAAGAGACGGGACGAGATCGGGTTGAGGTTGGGTCTGAGGTGGAACAGATCGGCTCTTGCCTAATTAGCGGGCGTTCGGGATTTACTAAGAGTTGTTGCACGGTATGAGTTGTGGGACAAGGAGTTTACCATAGGAGTCGGAATACCCACAGAAACTGCACTTCATTTCTGTCGTCAGGAAAGCGGCTATATACAGCTTCCACAATGAAAATTCTAAACACAGATGCTAGATACAAGATATGGTATTAGATGAAGTAATAGCTGGTGGTTCGGCGCGAGAGGAACGAGAAAACTATCTTCGCAACTTTACGACCTATCATCAGCAGCAAATTTCTTGGTCCAAAACGCTCTATAATGCTTCTCCCGTCCAATCTCTTTGATGTTGTCCACCTCTCTAGGCGTCAGCTTCCACCGCCCAATATTCGCCAAGTACCCCTTCAACCGATCCTCCTTCGAGCTAGTCGTCAGCACAACCATCCCCTGGTCCACAATCCACCTCAACGCTACCTCCGCCTCAGTAACCCCATACTTCGCCGCCAAGTTCGAATAATACCGGTCCATTGGTCCTGGCCGCGCGTGTAGCAGCGCCGCCAGCGGCGAAAACGCCACCGTCGCTATCCCGTGCTCCTGGTTAAACTCCACCAGGCCCTTGTGCTGCAGGTACGGGTGGTATTCGATCTGGTTTACCGCCGGTACGACCTTGGCAGTCTTGAGGACCGCTTCGAGCTGCGGCTGCAAAAAGTTGCTAACGCCGATGCTACGTGCGCGGCCGCTGGCCTGCACGGCTTCGAACTCGGCCCACTTGGCTTGTAGGTCTTCATCCGAGGAGGCGAAGAAGGGCGCGTGGATGAGGTAGAGGTCGACATAGTCGAGGCCGAGCTTCTCGAGGGAGGCCGTGATGCTGGCTTCGGTGTCTGTGGGTTCGGTGCCAGGGGTTTTGGTGGTGACGAAGAAGGTGGAGCGGGGTAGGCCGGATTGCTTGATTGCTTCACCGAGCTCGCGCTCGTTTCCGTAGTATTCGGCGCCGTCGAGGTGGCGGTAGCCGGCGCGGATGGCCATGAGGATCGTAGCTACGAGAGATTCGTCTATGTCGTTGCCAGTGTTGCCCACGCGAGCCTGGGCGGTGCCGGTACCATAGCCAAGCTGGGATAGGGTTAGCTTGACGTATAGGGAGATGATAATTAGAAGCAGAAACGGACCATGGGAACTTTGTGGCCATCGTTGAGTGTGAGGATTGGGACTCCTTGGACCTCTTTGGGAGAATCGGCACTTGTGTTCCCTTCGTGAGAGGGGTTGTAGGAAGCTGTAGTAGAATTCATGTTGGTGACTTGTTAAAACAGAATTGGTATGGTAAATTATGCACAATTTCGGCTTCAGAACCGAGGAATTGCAGACGGAATCCGTTGAAAAGTTGAAGAGTCAAGATATATTTGAGGGGCAATGCGCGGGGTATGACGAGTTCCTGTTATACTATTTTCGGCAGAATACAGGTGGAGCCCATGGAACTGCTGTCCTACAGACTCGGGGTCCGATTTACATAAATTAGTAATAGATCTGAATGAATTATCTAGAAGTTTGCTAAATTCCTCTACAACGAGCCTAAAATCTAGCAAGGCGTGATTTATATTTGAAGAAATCGAGAGCTATTTTTGAAGCTGTTTCCTTATCGGCTATCGCTACAAATATTGCGTTTGAGGCTTGTTATCCGGCTACGGGATAACGTCACTCCCGCCACCTTCAGCACTTTATTTCATCTCCATACCTTCTTCAGCGCTCTATTTCATTATATTAATAGTATATATGGTATGCTATTCCGACAATTGCTACGCCCTATGAACACCTGCGCACGTTTCGCGCAGATGTCATCCCATATCACCAGCAGCGCCTCCTCCCAGGGCCCCTCCAGAGGTGTAGCCCTGAAGGATCTCCCGAAGTCATGGAACTTTACGGCCAATCTACCTACCGACTCTGCGTTTCCAAGCCCAGCGATATCACATAAGACACCGAGAGATGATCTAGGCCCTCGGATGGTCAAGGGTGCTCTCTTTACTTGGGTGCGCCCTGAGGAAGCGGTGGACCCTGAACTACTCGGGGTTAGCACCGAGGCCCTGAAAGACCTGGGTATCAAGCCAGAGGAAGCAGAGACAGAAGAGTTCCGCCAACTTGTCGCTGGTAATAGGCTACTTGGGTGGAATGAGGATAAGCAAGAAGGCGGATACCCCTGGGCGCAATGCTATGGAGGTTGGCAATTCGGATCCTGGGCCGGTCAACTCGGCGACGGCCGCGCCATCTCCCTATTCGAGACGACAAACCCCGATACAAAGACTAGATACGAGTTACAACTGAAGGGGGCTGGGATTACACCATACTCGCGTTTCGCAGATGGCAAGGCAGTCTTGCGCTCGTCGATCCGCGAGTTCGTCGTCTCCGAAGCCCTTAACGCCCTTCGAATTCCGACCACTCGCGCCCTATCTCTCACCCTCCTCCCGCACTCCAAAGTCCGCCGCGAGAGGACCGAACCTGGGGCAATCGTCGCTCGTTTTGCACAATCATGGCTACGCATCGGCACGTTCGACCTCCTACGTGCTCGTGGCGACAGGGACCTCGTCCGAACGCTCGCCGATTATACCGCCGAACATGTCTTCAGCGGATGGAGTTCCCTTCCTGCTCGCCTTCCCGATGACCAGGAAGATACTGCTGAGCCCCCGTCTACTCCGGTCCAAAAAGACAAAATCGACGGACCGTCTGGATTGGAGGAAAACCGATACGCCAGACTCTACCGCGAAATAACCCGCCGCAACGCCAAGACCGTTGCAGCCTGGCAAGCCTACGCCTTTACCAACGGTGTCCTTAACACTGATAACACCTCCCTTATGGGCCTCTCTCTCGACTTCGGCCCCTTCGCCTTCCTCGACACCTTCGACCCCAACTACACCCCCAACCATGACGATGGCATGCTACGCTACTCCTACCGCAACCAGCCCACGATCATCTGGTGGAACCTGGTGCGCCTTGGTGAAACCCTCGGTGAGTTAATTGGTGCCGGCGCCGGCGTCGACGCTGCCGAATTCGTCGAGAAGGGCGTTCGCCAAGAGGACGCCGACGAGCTCGTCTCGCGCGCCGAGGGGCTCATCACGCGAACTGGCGAGGAGTATAAGGCGGTCTTCCTGGAGGAATACAAACGACTTATGACTGCGCGGCTGGGGCTCAAGGTCCACAAGCCCGATGACTTCGAGACGCTGTTTAGCGAGCTATTAGATACGATGGAGGCGCTCAAGTTAGATTTCAACCAGTTCTTCCGCCGATTGAGTGGGGTGAGCGTTAAAGACATAGAGAGCGAGGAGGCTAGGAAGGAGAAGGCTGGGTTATTTTTCCATAAGGAAGGAGTGGTTGGAGACGAGGCTGCGGCTAGGGAGCGGGTTGGTGCGTGGTTGGATAAGTGGCGCGTGAGAGTTGTAGAGGACTGGGGCGCACATAGTGAGGTTACACCACAGGCGGAGGAAGAGAGGCAGGCGGCTATGAAGGCTGTGAACCCGAATTTCATCCCGCGTTCATGGATCCTGGATGAGGTTATCCAGCGCGTGGAGAAGGAGGGAGAGAGGGAGGTACTTGGGCGCGTGATGAAGATGGCACTGAACCCCTTCGAGGAGACATGGGGAGGAGATCGGGAGGAAGAGGAGAGATGGGTGGGGGATGTGCCGAGGGAGGGAAGAGGTATGCAGTGCAGCTGTAGTTCTTAGGATGAGGTGTATATTAGGACAGGATATCATGGGTGGTAATTATACGGCAGATGCATACGAGAATCTACAAGGTGCAACGAGACGCCTACCAGCGGAGAAGTGTGCCAAGCGGAGTGCTTATCTATCGTGAGCGGCGCTGTTTGTCCTGTTCTTGACCGATGCCGACATGATACCTTCACCAATTGAGGCTATTGCGCAAACTGCCACTTCGTTCCTATCAGTCTCATTCCTGCAAACTCATCCTATACCTGGAATACGGCAACCCACCTCGTCCAATGCTTTTACAAATCTTACTACCAGATCGAACCTTTCAGCGCTGAATTTCCTCTAATACCAGCTACTTATACTGCGGTATGGTAGTAACTATCGCATCTGACTAAAGCCGAGATTGATGGGCATCCCCTCAACTCTGACACAAAGGTTTGGCAAAGTACGCGCGGTTTCTGCACAGTAGTGAGCAGGACACTGAATCTATACAGTACGGTACACATTACATATTGAAGTTGGGCTGTAACGGATCAGTCGCCTTAAGCGCATGTTGTGCCATGACAGGAGTGCTGCCCAACTTTTGAATGCGTCGGTTGATCTCCAATAATTGGCGGGCATGGGATGTGATTGATTATATTGAAACCTTCGTCAGCTCTAATGGATGGGACGAACAAGCTTCCGTTCAGATCCTAATTACCCCATTGGCATATTAAAACACCTACTCCAGGGTTATGGCTGAAATGTGTCTGTGTCGACAAGGCCGGCCAGTCGTATCTTGCTCATTTGCGCTGCAGTATAATCTTGCAGCGGGTGTGGATGCAAGCTAACATGAGGGGGGTATCACAAATGAGGCTGCGCATTTGTGCCGTGAGGGGAGAACCCACATACAAGAATGGCTTGGACCCTTCTCGTAATTTGAGACTTGCTGTCAACTGCTCAGAGCAATAGTGCTGGACTACGAAAGGTAACAATCTCTAGCCGTGTCACAGTGATCGAAAAATACTGACCTTAACAGGCATACTTCAGCTATTATCGGCATGTCCGTCGTTGGTGAGGCTGCGGCCATTATTGGTCTTATTACAGGAACAATCGAAATCGTCAAATCCACGAAATCTCTCTACGAAGCCTATAAAGACGCCAAGGGACAACCCAAAGAGTTTCGCATAATTGCTGCGAAATTTCCACTAGTGCTTGAGATCCTTCAAAAAGCGGAGAATAATGCACAGCAAAAGAATCTCGATGGCAGCGCAAGTATCGAAGCTGAGAACAATATCAGGACTTGTATAAAGAAGGTCGAGGCACTGAAGAAAATTTTCGGTGCAGTTCTACACGATGATGATGACAAGTGGCTAGAACGGTATAAAAAGGCCATCGTTAGAGTAAGCGAAGGGAAACGGGCAGAGGAGTTGATGAGAGAAATTATGGAGCACATTGAGCTGGTGACATGCGACAGATTGATGGCGACCGCAACTGGGCCTGAAATTGAGAAGCTTCAAGAGGCGATTCAAGAAATGCTCAACATACGTTCTTCGATACCTGATGATGGTAAATCCATCACTCAGCACCATACAGGAAGCGGCCACAATATAGCGAGCACAGTCACGAACAATAATATCGGGGAAGGCACTTACACGAACAGTAATACTGGAGAAGGGCCCCAGCTAAATAATAACTCGACGGGGACGTTCAATTATAATAGTAAGGACGCGCCTAAATAAGAACAATGTTTTGGTTTAACAAATATATGCTATATAGACTATTCTAGTTCTGAGAAATCTACTAGTATGTCTCGCCTTAATAAACCGTGTTGTCTCGTTCAATATTGATTTTACTCCATAGGCCTCCTACAGTCCTTGGCTTTTTCTAAGATGGATGTACATCAAAAGAACATACCAAAAGCCGTGGAGAACACATGCCAGTGGCTATGCGACGAACAGGACTACAAAGACTGGCTTGCGCGAAGCCAAAGACTGCTATGGATTGTCGGGATCCCTGGGTCAGGAAAATCGACGATTATGAAATAAATTCATAAGCAAAACACGGTGCCACAGTCTAGGATAGAGCCTCCGAAAAAGCTCATTGTGGCATCGTTCTTCTGCTATGGCGCGGGTGATCCTATTCAGAAAACTCGCATTGGTTTATTTCGCTCGTTGCTACACCAGATCTTACGACAGATCCCGAAGTTACCACTCGAAGTGGCATCATATTTCGACAAAAGATGCAACCTAGAAGTCAAACCTGGAGAGAACCTAGAATGGCACCAAGAAGATCTAGAACAAATGCTACAAACTTCGATATCATATATTGCAAAGGAGTACCCATATGAATACGTACTACATATTTATGTGGACGCGCTCGATGAGTTTAGCAGCAACGAGCCCAACAGCAGCAAAGAACCTAGAGACTTAGCGGAATACTTTCAAAGTTTAACGTCACTAGACATATTAGGTATTGGCCTAAATGTCTGCATCTCCTGTCGAGATTACCCATTTATAGCCAATGGCGGCCTCAAGATCTCTATTGGGAACAAAAACCAACAAGATATATCAACTTATGTGCAGAACAAACTCGCTAGCATTAAAGGAGAAGGTGATGAAGCCCGAAAGCTTAAAGATTGGATTGCAACAAATGCTTCTGGAATTTTCCAATGGGCTGTTATTGTTGTCGAGAAGGCTAGGGATTTTGACTACATTGAATCTCCAAAGGGTATTCTTGAATTACTTAAACATCTGCCACAAGGACTCGACGAACTCTATGAGAAAAGTTTTCAGACAATGGACAAAGCCCGCCGAACACAATCACTACGACTTTTACGCTGGATCTGTTTCTCTCAGCAACCTCTATCTCCTAGGGAGCTGTTCGGTGCGATGGCGTCAGACCAGTCTAATACGCTATGGCCGAAGTTAGTGGATTACAAAAGCAATGACATGGCAAATATGATAAAAGGCTTTTCGTGTAACATGGCTGTAATAATTGTGGACGATAGACACTGTACAGTACAGCCAAGACATCAATCAGTGTACGATTACCTAGTCTCCAGTGGGCTACAGGATCTGGATGACAACGCTATAACCCCTAGCTCACAAACCTCGAGTGTGATTGGCCTAGCGAATTTACAGTTATTGAGGTCCTGTGTGAAATATTTGTTTTCAAAGGAAGTACTTAAAAAATGCTATACACTAAAAATACCAGAGTACCCTGGTGTAATCACCCGATCCGCCTTACAGATCCACCCTCAGCAAGCAGAAGAATACCGGGAGGAGGAGGAGGAGTTTTGGCGGATCCAACGAAAAAATCACTTAGAATTCGAATTCTGGAAAAGCGTTCAAGAGATTGAAGATGATTATCCCTTCTTTCGCTACGCAGTCTCATCATGGCACTATCATGCAAAGATAGCAGAAGATGAAGACCCCTACCAAAAAGACCTACTACAATTATACCAATGGTTAATCGACATATCTTTCAAGGAGCTCAGAGGATTGTGTATCTGGGCTCAGTATGAATTCAGACTAGGCTCGAAGATGACGCTCTCACATTTTGCATCATGGTGCGGTCTTACCAGGCTCGTCAAATCAATTATTAACATCCATAATAATGCTAAGAATATTAGCATTGACGCTAATAGTCGGTGCAATGAGATGCTATACAATACCGGCGGTAATATGATATATAATGGCAGTTACACGCCACTATGGTTAGCTGTTATCATGGAGCACGAAGATGTAGTGAAACTGCTCGTTCTTCATAGCAGCATCGACGTCAATGCAAAAAGCTCGTTAAACGAAATAGCGCTGTTATATGCTGTAGGAAAGGGATATGAAGGGGTAGTGGCGCTACTCCTTCAGCATAGTCAGATTGAAGTTAACGAAGAAGGGTCCTTCGACGAAACAGCTCTTCATGTTGCTGTAAGAGAGGGAGGATACGGGATAGTAGCACTACTCCTTCAACACAGTAAGATTGATCCTAACGCAAGAAACGGGTTGTGGCATATGACACCACTCTGCAGGACGGCGGAATATCATCAAGAGGCAATAGCAACGCTTCTCCTTCAGCATACTAGGATTGAGGTCAACAAACCAAATCGTTTAGGAGAAACACCGCTCTTCATAGCTGCTAAATACGGCTCAAGGGGGGTGGTGATTTTACTTCTTGAGAAGGGCAAGGCCGACATCGACATTAGCGCAAGAAACAAGTATAATAAATCCCCGCTCACTATCGCCATTGAGAAAGAGCATTGGGATATTGTGGAGTTCTTCCTCAAGTACAGGCGAAGGATGAGCGCAGCTGATGAGAAAGTCGCACTAGATCTAGAAGATCTATCACTTGACGAGAGGAGAAAGATGAGCGATTCTATGAAGCAAAGTTTATCGCAGGGTTTGGAAGGACGTATGTTTGGGTGCTAGGAATAGGTGGTTATATATCGACCTTGGTATATCTTGTAGCATATATTTTCACGTCGTGTTACTATGCACGGCTTCCTTCAGTTTGATACCCTTTATTTAACCCACCCTCAGACCGACAGAGAGACTCGACTATTAGATCCATAGTGTCAAGACCAGGTTGCAAAGGAGGCCGTTCACCGAATGCCTACAGGTATCAGCTATGTTATTTTACAATGTACTGCTTGGTTTCTGTAACCGTTGTTCCTGTTGTGGATTGTTGTGTGACAGTACTATGAACAACCCTCCCATCCCGAACATTCACCGCATCATTAACCCTCCTCCGATCTGTGGTCCCCTTCCGTTTCTGACAGCACCTCGGCACAGCAAGCACCTTCCGCCCAATATATTCAGCGGGATCGATATCAAACGGGTTATACTTGTTTGCGTATGCTCCTCCATCATCTTCAATCTCAACAATGTTAATCTATAATACTTCTGGATCTATATCATCGGCTGGGACAAGGTGGTCGAATGTAACCCCATAGTAATCAATCATACTGTCATACAGGGGGGTGTCAGCATGGGATCTTCGGTAGAAAAGCGAAAATCATAATCACCCACGATATCGGTCGAGCTTCTATCAACCAACCTTTATATTCATCCCGCAGCACCATGTCCCCAGCGACGTCAGGCCGCACATCTCGCTGGTATAATGCCCGAAATGCCAGCTTTGCCAGCGCTAGCCCGCCTACCAACGGGAAGTCAGGGAAGTGGTTGGGGATGTGCCATGATACCCCTGGAAGGAGCTTCTGAAGAGCTAACAGCGGGCCTTCGATCTGGATTCGAATCGGCGCCTCTGGAGAGGGTGGATGGAAGCGGCGAGGTGGGTCTGTGAGGTATGGTGGAATGTAGAGGGGGAGTGCTGGTTGATCTGAGGGTGGGGGGTGGAAGCAGTGGACGTTATATCTATGAGTGGGATTTGTGAGGCATGGGATGTCGGGGAGAGTCATTGTATGTGAAAATAGGGAGCTATTGGCTGAAGCACTTGAAATAACCAGCGCCTGTACCCACAGGAAAGTATCCACAGGTAAGCAAAGCCACCAAGGTTGATGAGGACAGGGAACTACAAAGGCTAAAACGTGGTATAAAAAGGGGTAATTACTGGCTTCCATATTTCATATCCCACTGTCGTTTGCACAGTGTTTTGCCACAACATTGGCGTAATTTGTCTCGTCCCCTCTGCGGGCGGGAGGAACAATCATGCATTATAACGCTGGGCACGAAATAATTGCTCTGAAGTAGTGGAGCAGTAATCAAACTGATCTTTGACAACGGAGGGAGATCCATAGTAAGCTCGGGGGGTACATTATGCCGGGCTACACGGGCTACATGGGCAACATAGGTTACCCTGGTTTTTTGGTGGGGGGAAGGCTGAATTGTCGATCTCAAACTCGATGCGATTGTGGCTTATCGACACTGCGGGAAGGTAAATTGAACAACCCCTTTTATCTCTGATGTGCGCACTTAACTTTTGGTATAATAACAAACAGCAAGAATGGCATTTCACTGTAAATGCTAGTTTCCGACCTCAGTAATTTTTGGCAAGAACTATACCCTCGGAGGACTCATTTGAGGTCCTGGCTATGAGTGCAACCACCGCCGCCGCTGGGCCAAGTACAGACGCGACCGCCAATGCAACTACCAGCACAACCGCCTACCGACCACCAGGTGCCTTCCCAGACCGCGATATCGAGGAAAATGACCCCCCATACAACAATACCGAGCCAAAAGCTCCCCCATACAGCGAAACCGCCGACAATGCTGGCACGGCGCCTCTCCTACCCACCTATTCCTTTGCCGTGGCGTCACCCCCTCCACGGGCGACGACGTGGAGGAGCAGGACAGGCGGCCTTTTCGCCGAGAATACATTGGAAGATGAAAAGCAAGAAGAAGAGAGAAAAAAGCACCCGGGTGTCTGCAAAGTGTACGGCTCGAAGACGAATTACCAGTTCATACAGTGGTTTGCTACCACCGTTGTGTTAGGCACTTCAGCTCAATCCCTCCACCTTTCCGGTGAACTGCCTTCTACTGTCCCTATGCTTGCATATCTCTTGACATGTGTAAGTGCTCGCTCCTCTCATCAAAGTTGACATTTGTTACGCCCCCAGCAACTGACATGCGACTGCTAGGCTGTGGTCCACATCATCCCGATGTACTACTTTATTCGTGAAAAAAATCCCGTCTCTTCCAAGGATCCCCGGCTACCCCGGTGGTACCTGATTAGCTACGGCGTTTCCTGCCTCACGTGGGTTCCCGCTATTGTTTGTGTGGTCCTGGTGGAGGTCCAATCCCATCAGTTCCGTTACGATAGAAACGAGGAGGACGGAATGGTAAGTTGCGGCAAGAATGATAGATGCTACCCCCATACACCTAACGCCCGGATAAATACAAACTCCTGTTTTGGCATAGCAGCTATTAGTATTATGCTGTGAGTCTACCCCGATGACCCTGTATGGCCCTTTGTTACGGCCCAAGATGAGTTCCTTGTTCTGTGCTAATTCGCATAGTGCGGCCATTATTTGCCACTGGTATTATGTATCCAAGCTCTGGCGTTGCAAATTTACGGCAGACGAGATTAGGGCGGCTTATGAATATGTGCCGAAGGCTATTTGGGACAATCCCTCAGATGTGCTGGCTAAGAAGAAGGATAAATAATATATCGGTGTTCGGTCCTCTTGTTTTTAACCTATCTCCAATGTGGCTTTATTGGCTTGGATTGCACGCTATCTCTTAAATTACTAACCGCAATATTTAGACTCTTGGGTGCCCACATATCAGCTGCGTCTCACTAATCACTCAGCCGCCTTGAGCACCAACCTAATTAACCCGTCCAGGCTTGGCCGTCACCGCGATCTCCGCGCCCTTTACGTCGCTCGTTGCCGAGATTTTGATGTGTCCAGCCTTGCCTGGCTCAGACCGTACAATGGCAAGGGCGAGCCCGTTAAATGCATCACGCTTCGTGGATGGGAACTTGGTGAGATCACCGGGAAATCCGTTGTCCGTAGCGACAATGACTCCAGGACTGGACACGTCGAACTGGATTGCGTTGTTCGCCGTCGGGACCACATTGCCCTTGCTATCGATGACCTCGGCCGTGGCGAACGTGAGATCTTCGCCGTCGGCTGTGATCGTAGTACGATCAGCCGTCAATCTCAGACCTGCTGCCTCGCCCGTAGTGACAACTGTGTCGGTCGACCATTTTTTACCATCCTTATAAACAACAACTTTGACCTCTCCAGGCTCGTACGTGACTTCATCCCACCTGAAACGGTAGGCCAGAGGCTCCTTCTTTAGTTTCCCCTGGGACTTCCCGTTAACGAAGAGTTCGGCCTCATCACCCGACGTGAAAACGTGGACCGGTGTAACCTGGCCAACTCGGTCGGGCCAGTTTCAGTGCGGGACAATGTGCGCAGCCGGAAGATCGGTTCGCCAGCGTGATTGGTAGAGGTAGAACCTCGCTTTCTTGAAACCAGCGAGGTCCGTCGTAGCCACCGCTATAGGGGTAGGGCTCGCCGAGGTAATCGAAGCCTACCCAGACAAATCCTCCTGCAACAAACATCTTCGTATCTTGTGTGTAGAATACCCGGTCCGCTGTCGAGCCCGACTCGGCCGTGTATAATTCGTAGGCGCTGATCTCGTAGGTTGAGGAGTTGCCGCCCCCATTAGTGTCGTTTACTGGGGCACTGATGTAGGGAGACACCGGGAAACTGAACGATCCACGGCTGCTGAGAGACCATGCTACCTCGGTCCCAAGAATCAAGCTATCAGGGTTTGCCGAGTGAAAATTATCGTACTGAGGCAAGATTCTGGTTCCGTCCAATTGTGTGTAGGCCTCACCATATCTCATGCCCTCTCCCTGGTAGTTCAAGCTGATGATATCCATCTCTCCACTTATAGAGTCATTTGCCTTTGCACGGAAAAGCGACGCTGTCACAGGTCGAGTTGCATCCTCTTCGAGGACGATATTGCGGAGCTCGGAGAAGATCTTGCCTGCTGTTTCGGGGTCATCTACCTGCTCGATCACTTCGTTCCCGACACTCCATGTAATGATAGAAGGATGGTTGCGGTCTCGTCGTATGAAAGATCTAACGTCAGGCTCATGCCAGTCTTCAAAGATCAAGTGAAAGTCCGAATCGCGCTTCCCCTCCAACCAGCAATCGAAGATCTCATCTATAACCATGAAGCCGAATTCGTCTGTGAGTCTTAGTAGCTCTGGGGTTGGCGGGTTGTGAGCCATCCGGATGGCGTTGACTCCGAGTTCCTTTAGCAATTCTAATTGACGCGTTCCCGCGCGGAGATTTCACGCACCCCCCAGAACTCCAAGGTCATGATGTTGATTAACACCTTGGATATAGATGCGTTCACCGTTGACAAAAAAGTCCATCGTTAGCGTCGAATCTGAGAGAGCGAATACCAAACGGTGTTTCGTATTCATCAAGCAGCCGATTCTCAGAGTCATACAGCTCAGTGATAGCAATGTACAAATTTGGTTCCTGGGTGGGTGGAGGCCCCCAGAGCAAGGGGTTCTTGATCGTGACCGAAGTGTTGGCAGAATGAGACTCGCCAGCGGCCAATCGGAGACTTTCACTGGGGAATGCGCCGACCTTTTGTCCGACCTTTCCATCTTTGTACTTGTAAACTTTAGTGATGACCTTGACAGGCTGTTCGTTTTCAGTGTCCTTATTTTCGATCGTGATTGAGAGGTCAACAGTGGCGGATTTTGCTGACACGTGCCTTGTCGAAACATGGGTACCATAGTGAGCGACGTGCGTTTTGGGGACCTTTATGACCCAGACATCACGATAGATGCCCGCTCCTGGGTACCACCGGGAGAATGACTTTGACTGAGGATTTTCAGCGCGGATTGCCAGGTGGTTCTCTTCTCCAAACTTCACATACGGAGTGAGGTCTAGGCGAAAGGTAAGATATCCATTAGGCCATCCGCCGACCAAGTGGCCGTTAAGCCACACCATGGAAAATGCCATTGCCCCCTCGACGTCGAGATAGATCGATTTATCATTATCTTCCTTTGTGAAAGACAGATTTTGGCGGTACCAACCGACGCCCCGAACTGGCAATCTACCCATGTCTCCAGACACCTCTGAAGGCGCAACAAAGTCTCCCGTTATGGCCGAATCATGTGGAACCGTCACTGAAGTCCAGTTTCCGTCGTCGAAGCCATCGGCTACATACTCAATGTTGGCCAGTGGCTCAGAATCAGGCCTCTTGAAGTGCTGATCGGCGTCGGCAATAAACTCATTTGCCACGGGAAGGACCCAGTCTCGTAGCTCCTCCAAGTCCTGGTCTTTATTATCGGGCCGGAGGCTGTAGGCCACACCGTCTGGCGACTTAGGGGAATGTAAAAACTTCCAGCCGGAATGGAGTCGGGTCCGTTCACGTACGTTCGCGCCAGGGCGCGTGTCGGTGCTGGCCTCGACGCCATAATTCCCATGGGAGGCTATGGAGCCAAGGAGTAGGAGCTGGGTGACATCTTGGATCAAAGCTCTGAGACGCATTTTGGCCGCTTGTTACCACCGCAAGGGAATATAGAGATGAAACCTGACATACATGACCCTGGAACACGCTTTGATAAATACTCATTATTTAGAACATATTCCTAACAGGATTAGGCTGATGTTTCCTAGGTGTGCTCCAGAGACGGCGAAATAGCATCGTAAGAAATAGAAATTCCACGAATGGGCCTTTGCCAACAATTATCAAAGAGGACGAATATCGACGTGCTTCTTCCTTCCGACCTTCCTCAATCCCATCTCGTCCATCTTTCTCCCGAGTCGGCCCAAAGTAATATGCAGATGCTTGCCGTATCGTGATCTCATCTCGTATAGCGAACTTCGGCAATGGCCCAAAAAATTAGGGTTGACTAAGGTTTCCCCACTTCCCCGCGTTGCTGTTGGTAAGAATGGGAAGTAGATCTCTAGTAAGAGTATTAAAAAGTTACCCGGATGTTGCGAGCTCTTGCCCTTTTCCCAGCATTTCCCAGTCTTATAACCCATGTAGTGGGCAGTGTAGTGCTTCTGGCCAATGGCTTGAAGCCCCTGAGCCGGGGGCCCAGATATGCCGCGATTCCCCGCAAGCTAACCCGCATTCCGGGGTTCGCGACGAATTACACCGAGGCTTTCGCACCAAGAGGTAAGCCCTCCACATGTACAGTACCAATCTGATCCATATTCCCATCAATTATAATATCTGTTTCCCTGATTTACAGACGTCGGCTATTCAAAAATACATAGTTTACAGTTTCTCCGTTGGGGTTAACCCCAATAGCGCATCTTTCCAAGTATTGGCACTGCCAACAACCCCACAGCAGTCCCACAGTAACTGTCCCCCTTTTTCCTCGACGCCCCGCTGACAATAGCTTCCCTCTACCCGCCGTCCCTCCCTTCTCGCCCCACCCCCGAAAGCTTGTTAAACGCCATTCTATCACTCTTCCACCCACCCTAATACCCTAATACCCTAATAGCCTTCGGTGCAGCACATTGGAAATCCCCCTAAGCTTCCCCGCACTTTCCATTTACAACTCTCCATTCCCACCGTAAAGCATCACATGCATAATACCCACTACAGATCCCACAATCGGAGTGCACGATCTTGGGCCGAACTGCCGCCGAGTCCCGAGGGAGTTAGCAGAAAGGGATTACCCAGTTCCGGATGACGACACTTATTCGCTGTTGTGCGTTTGTCGAAGGTGTGCTATTCTTGTGCCGCTGTCACTGACCCACCACTCGTTTGTTTCTCCACAACCGGACTACAAGCAACTTGCTCGATAATTACCATAAACCGTCCTAATAAGACCCCAAGCGCTTAATCGCTGTGCTCGCTGTCTAAACTTCTTATTGAATCCTGTTCCGAATGCACTGTATACGACCTTGTCTGAAGGATAGCCCTCTCGCTATGGTTATCCGCATCTCCATTTGACGTAACCATCGCAGTGGACTGAGGTGTTGCCCTATGGCGCTGTTCTCCGTTGCCCGGAAAAGGCTGCAGGTCGACGGCATCCGGAGATTGCTCACTCTGATTTCGTCTCTGTGACCCCGTGTGGGTATTATCGCTGTGTTGAGGAGACTTTGCTTGATCGCCGAATCCGGAGAGGGAACCAAATATGCCTGGGAACATATGCGTGAAGAAACGACGCATTGTGGGAATCGAACCGCAAATGATGAACAGATTGCCTTCAACGAAGCTATGACCGCGTTAGAATGAGGATGGGGTTAAATGACGTTGGCTTTCTAGTTGGTACTTACGTCCATACGTCTGCCTCTGCTGCATCCCAAGAAATATCGGTACTCTTGAGGGTTCGCGGCAGATACACCAGTCGGATAACGGAGGTCGCAACAGTCCTACACAGTTGCTAGTCAGTAAACGATATCTTCGCCTAGGGGGTTAGAAGTTGGGCCGGCTCACAATGAGGCGATGCCAAAGATCAGGATACACCCAACCTTCTGCGACGTGCTCATCCTGAGCTTAAGAATCACAGGAGTTGGCAGTAGGAAGAGCATAATATCGGTAACTATGTTGGATATAGCCGTTGCGATGTACAAGACGCCAGCGTCTAAGCAGGATCCCGATTGGAGCTTGAAGTCAAAGGCCCGGCGGACGGGATGGCAGTGGAAGAACATAAGGAGTGATATGACGGATGTGTAGAGGATCACAACGACGATACTGAACCAGCCGGCGATGCGAAACCATTTCTGCGGCGACAGCCTCATGTAGACTATGAGCAGCGACAGTTTCGTGAAGCCGTTGCAGAGCTGGTAGACAGGGGCTGTGATGTATGTGGCCTTTGCAAATTCATCAGCCCGAGTTCTGCAATGTGCGGGGCGACTATGAGGGATTGCTAGGACTTACTACCGAGTATCTCTCGAATCTTGTGAGGGGCATTTCCCACACATGGGCACACATGCCGCCTTCGGCGATGGATACTGCGACGGTATCATTAGAAAAGCCATCCGGACACGTCGGAGTTAGGTGTTCTTACCGGTAAGTATTACTTGTGTTACTATTGACATGGACTGCAGGTTGCTATTAGTCGTGTGTGTCACAGAGACTCGCTGCATCGCCATCACGTACCCATCCAAGGAACATAAATACTATCGAAGTCAGTAACGGGTTATCGGCGGCTTCCCAGGATACTGACAGTCATCAAGCTGCAAACGCCTGGCTTTGGTCAAGAACAGCTTCGTGTAGAAGCGCTGCAACAAGGCGAGAAAGGCCAAAGGTCCTAGTATGCCGAACACCAAGTAATGCGCCAACCATTTATTCTGGCGCGGATGGTCAAAATCCGGGACGATGCCTGGTGGCGGCAGCTTCAACACCGTGACACCATCGACGACTGGAAACTCCGACATATCGCCAACGCGGCCGGCTACACAGCACTTTGCGTCACCGGACGAGAAACCAAAGGTGAGGGCAAGCTGGGCACTGCGTGGAGAGCGACACGGCCAGATTATAAATGGTATCTACCTGTGCGCCTCCTTCTCTCGGAAATGGAACACTCCGTATTGCTGGAATTGGTCTGGGCGCTCTCGTTTTCAAACCCTGCGAGGTCGTAGATCTCCTAGCGGCCATTCGTTCATTTGACGTTTTCCCCCGCAGCTGAAGGTTGGATCGGGGTGACACTCATTTCTGGTCATGCTAGTTATGTCTCATAGAGTAAGGCGTAGGGCATTATCTGCCGAGTCAGGCAGTGATCTGTGTGGACGACAAGGTTAGAACCATGGATTAAACCAAGTGGAGTGCCGATTTACCGTACCGTAAGCTTAGCACAGACTAAATCCCCCCAATAGCGAGCACCCGCTAAGCAATGTTACCATAGCGTGCTAGTCCAGTACACTACTCCAACTACTCCAACAACGTAATGGCCAACGACGCAATCTCGCTTTGTTCCTTTCCCCGTTCCTGGGAGAAATCCGTTCCTAGGATCCTTCAGGTCGGCGCGTTTGTTTGTGGGGCTCGGGGTAATGGGGCACCTATTCCACAATGCGGGCTATCCGTTCGGTCCCGGAGGGGGGGGCATATCTAGATCGCCTCCTAAGCGTGCATGGCCGAGTTTTCCTCTGTTCTCTGTGCATTTCAAGCGTTCACTGCCACTGTAACTATCGCTGTAACTGTAACTGTCGCTGCGATTGCATCTGTCACTGCATCTCCTGTTCTTGATTCCCCTCGCCGCCATGAGGTTCTCAGTTGCGGCATCGCTTGCGACTCTCGCTACTACTGCGATTGCGGGCAATGATCCTCACAGCGCCTGTGTATGTGTCTCACCTCTGTTATGCCCCCATCTCCGTTCACACCCGCAATTGACGCCACAAGATCGCTGACCTGTATCTAGTGTGCGGCTCTTGGAGCCGCAGAGCAGCTTCGCGGCAAGGTTCTCTTGCCAGGCAGTGTTGGGTATGATGCGCAATTGGATACGTACTACTCTGCCAATGCAGCGCAACACGCCTGGTGCATGGTCTTGCCCGAAAGCACTAAGGATGTGCAAGCCATCGTCAAGATTCTCACCAAGAATCAATGTCCTTTCGGTATTAAGGCTGGTGCTCACTCGGCATTTAAAGGCTCCAATGGCATCGCTGAGGGTGTCACGGTTGACTTCGGCCGCCTGAACTCGACAACCTACAACCCGGACACTGGGATTGTCTCGATGCAGCCCGGGGCACGATGGGGATCCGTATATGAGACTCTCAACCCGTACAATGCCGCTGTTGTCGGTGCGCGAGCATCTGTTGTCGGTGTCGGTGGCTTCGCCACTGGTAGCGGAGTACGTATTCTCTACACGATGGGCAGTTGAGCAAGCACTAGCTAACAACCTTATTGTATTCCTTCCACGCGAACTCTCACGGCTTTGCTTGCGACATGGTCGAGAACTGGGAGATTGTTCTTGCCAACGGCAGCGTTGTCAATGCCAACGCTAACGAGAATGCCGACCTCTGGAAGGCCCAGAAGGGCGGCTCCGGAAACCTGGGCTTTGTCACCCTAGTTGAGCAGCGTAAGCAATTGCATCTATTCTAAAATCTGGCAGTTGACTAATAATGTAACCTCAGAGGTTGTCGAGGGTACCCAGCTTTGGGGTGGCTTCACTAGCTATGAGCTGAGCGAGAGAGACAATGTCTTCGCCGCCTACCTTGACTTTGTGGAGAAGACCGAAGAGAACTCTCCCGATCAGACCATCATTGCCCTATACTTTGACGAAACTGGATTCTCTATTCGATCCATCTTGACTAACAATAAGGGCGTTGCTAATGCCCCCGCCTTCGATGGGTTCCTTGCGCTGCCTAACATATCCAGCACCGTGACCTCGGGATCCATATCTGATATTATCCCCCAGTTCACCGGTCCCACGCCTCTTGGTCTCTAGTAAGCCTAACATACACACCCGCTTCTGCGAAGTCTTCTATGTAATCATCGACTAACACCTTTTCAGCGCCAACTGGTTCACAGGTACGGCCACCAACACCCTCGGGGCCCTTACCATCATCGATGACCTCCACCACAAATACATCCCCCTGATGCAGGCTGCTGCTCCCAACTCTAACTTCAGCACTCTCGTCGAGCTACAGCCCGTCACCAACTCCATGGTCGACAACAGTGTGGCGCGCGGCGGCAACATTCTTGGCCTTGAGCGCGTCGTCAAAGACGGCCCCGTCCTCATGTGGCTTGTTTCTCTGACCGTCGACACTGAAGAGAACCAGAAGGTGATCCTACCAATTGCGCGCGAGTTCGTTGATGCTATTAATGAGGCGGAGAAAGAGGCCGGGCATTGGATTGATTGGATTTACCTCAACTACTCCTGGAAAGATGAGGAGCCTTACAGCCACTACGGAAAAGATAACATTAAGCTCCTTCACACTGTGTCGAAGAAGTATGACCATGACGGTGTCTTTCAGAAGCTTCGCCGGACCGGCTTCAGGCTGTAGGTCTATAACGCACCCTTTGTCACAAAGGAGTGATACGAGCTATTCTATTCGCATCAATATACGGAGTATAGGCAGATTTCTGGCATTTCACTCTTAAGATTTAACTAGTTTAGCATTAGAACCTAGCACTTAGCCCACGTGGTAGGGGTTTCCGGATATCATATGTGTGCCATAAGACCCTTTCGGTTAGGACTACCTACAATTAGTTAGATCGAAGTCTCTAACTATTGATCACCTACCTATCTCAGATATTAGGGTTCTCCTTCAAAAATTGCTCCAAACTCGTCGCTTTTACGCCATGATATCTATCATTATCCAGCTTCCCCAAGTTCCAAATCCCCTTAATCGTGAATAACTGGAAGAACAAGCGGTGGTACTCCCAAAACTTGCTCCTGGTCCCTTTCTCTCTCCCCGCAACCGCCTTCTTCTCCAGCTCGTCCACCGACCCCTTTTCCGCAATGTCCACCTTCGCTTCTGGGTGCACCTTTTGGTAAATCTCGGCCACCTCGCGCAGGGAATGCACCCATGAGACCAAGTTCACAAACCCCCCTTCCTCCGCATCCGGGCCCGTCACGACTTCGATACTAAACGCGCCTGCATCGGCTTCTGTAGTAAAGAACCACGGCTCGTTACCGGTCCCATAAACGTCCATTGCCCTCACCCTGTGATCTGGGCCGGTGCTGGAAGCGCCCTGCGGTTCCGGATCCCATACACCGTCGTCAGCAGGGGTGAAGCCGCGCTCCGGGTGGGAGCCAAAAAAGACCTCAGCCAATATGCCGGTCAGAATATGCAGAGTCTTGATACTGCTAGAGAGACTAGCCTGGGCGTGAAAGGCTATGTAGGGATCGTAAACTTCCTGGTCGCGCAGCGAAATGCGGCGCCAGTCGTAGTTCCAGGATGCAGCCAAGAAGCGCTGAAGTCACGCACCAAACTATTAGTCCATCGATTATGCATTCATGGCAAGAACCCAGCCACTAACCTTAATTCCAGCCCGCTCCGCAGCGCGCAGGAGCAAGAGCTGTCCCTCGAGCGCTAGCTCTGGGAGTCCGCCATATGCACAGATCACGGCATCGACACCTTTGACCGCTTTCTCCAATGCGGGGATATCGTAGTAATTCTCGGACTGCACAAATGATTCAAGGCCAGAGAGAACGCTGGGATCAAGCTTTGTTGGTGAGCGGCCCAGTCCGCGAATTTGGTGGCCTCGCTCCAGGCCAGCGAGCGCAGCTTGCTTCCCAACGTTGCCTGTGATACCAGCGATTAGGATGAGCATTGTGGACGACGTGTTGGAGATAATAGTTGAAGGGAATAAAATGATATGCTTCGAAATCTCGACTTCTATTATATACTGTACATATAATACTTTAAGTGGACCTGGCAGCCGGTAGATAGATATGCAGTAAGCCGTTAGGCGAGGTTAAGGTACGGGTCGTTATAATCTCATAGGTCGGACCGCGATGAGCGAGAATAGCTCATCCTCTGTCATGCAGCGTACCGCAATACTAAAAATGTGAATCCACTCCTCGGTGTGGGTACAGAGAAACTGGTTGGATTGCATATTACTACCTGTTGCTGCCCTGTCGGAGCAAAGCTTGTTTATACATGTTGTAGTTTTGACACTATACACTGACACCGACCATTATCCACGTGCACAGGAGCTTTGTGTATATATGTATGGCAGACTATACATTACTGCCAAAGACCACCTGTCTATACTTATACGGTAGGGTCTAATGATTGCAGTACACAAACAGTCCCATCATTTCTCTCTGGATCGACATACTCCTCCTCTCCTCTCAAGCCATCGCCCCCGAACCGCCTTACTCCTCCTCCCCATCCTCTCCAACACTCCCCAACAAACCTACAACTTCCGGCAGATGTGCCCGGAGCATCTTGTTCAGCCCCTCCACTCCGCTCTTCACGACGCGCCCGAACCGGCTCTTCGTAACCTTCCGCCCAAGCTCCGGGTCCGTCCAGCACAGATGATCGGCGGCCACATATACGCGCGAATGCTTTTTGTACCAGTGCGCAAGATTAGCGTCGGTTTCGCTGCGAACGGGGCGCAGGGATCCAGAGACAAAGGAAACGACGAGGGGGACTTTATGTTTAGATTCTGGGAGGAGAGTTAGTATGTGGCTGCGTGACGGGTAGTAGTGTAGCGAGCGAGAAGCCTGGGCGTTATATAGAGCAATACCCCCGGGCCATGGAACCAAAACCAAATAGTAAACACAAAGGATGCTTACCTCTGTTCACCAGCAGCTCTCTAACAGCACTGTACGAGTCCCCAACACCCATAAGAACAATGTGTTCCGACTCGTGCGTCTCGAGGTAGTTATCCCACAGGAAGCACATGAGCTCCTTCATGCGCTCGCGATGCACCATCTCGGCTGGGCGCTCGATAAAGCCTTCTTCCTCGATGTTTGCCTACTTATGTTAGCTTTGTAAATGGGCCTAGCTGAGGTGGGAGACAAACGTCCGAGTCGTCGATGTGCATGGGCATGTTGACGTCGATGACTGCGTAGCCGTTGTTTACGGCCCAGTCAATGTAGGCCATTAGGCTGTCGTTCTATGGCAGGTTAGATCAATGTAAATCCCGTGAAAGCAGCAGCACTTACTACCCATGAATTGTGTGGCTCAACTGAGTAATCGATGGGGTCAGGGATAGCCAAGAGCTCCGGCCTGGGACTGTCATCAGTATGTTTTCCAAACCTGGACGAATACAACTTACGGATCATGAATAATAAGAAGGATTTTCTTTGCCGTCGCAAACTCGCTCGTGATCAGCACCTGGTACTCCAGCGCCTTCACCAACTTATCCCTCGTAACGTGCATGTCGACCATCTTGTATTTCTGTCGGAGGGTCTTATGCTGATATGCGCGGATAACTTCATTCAGTCTCACCCCATCCGTATCCTCTTCTTCCTTCAAATTAATCTTTCCCGGCCGCATACACTCCCAGAATGGCGCCTGTGCCTCTTTAACTCGATGCAGGACCTTCAGCGCCTCCTTGTTGATCGGTGGCATCTTGATGCGCCCTGGAGGCTCGCCCATCAATGTTTTCGCCACAGCCAAAGCGGACCTCGAGATCGCTTTGAGGTTGTACCCGCCCTCGAGACAGACGGCTACTTTTCCGTCGGCAAGAGACATCAGCATGTGCGTCATGTGCGCGTAGCATGCAGGCGAAACAAAGCATCTACCCAGCTCGTCGCCGTCCGCAGCGTCGAAGCCGGCGGAGACGATGACAAGGTCTGGATCAAATTCTTGGGCGATGGGCATAACAATTCGCTGGAAGGCTCCGAGGTACTCGCCGTCACCCATTCCCTGCGCATGCCACGGGATATTCACATTTTTGCCGGAGCCTGGGCCAGCACCAACGTTCCCGAGGCCTCCGTCGGGCACGGATGGATCATCAGGAAAGCCAGGGTAAAAAGATCCATCCATATAGACGTGGAGGGATATGTATAGAACATTCGGGTCGTCGTAGAATATGTTTTGGATGCCATTGCCATGGTGCACATCCCAGTCAAGTATCAGGATTTTGCGGCAGGTATCGGGGAAATCTGCCTGGCAAACTCTCGCGGCAACGGGGACATTGTTGAACATGCAAAATCCTAAGGCCTCATCGCTCTCGGCGTGATGACCAGGGGGGCGAATGACAGCAATTGCATTCTTCACTGTTCCTGCGACGACGTTCTTGCATGTCTCGATCGCACCGCCCGCCGCAATGAGGGCAGCTTCGTAGGTATAGTTTCCAACATACAACGACTTCCGCCCATTGTCAAGGGCCTTGCTCATTGCTCGAAGCTCATCCGAGGACATACCGGAGAGATCGGCAACCCATTTGAAGTGTACTGCCGTGTGAACCGTGCATATCTCCTCCGGCGTGGCTCCCCTTGCTGCAATCCGATACATAAACTGGGTAGGTGAGTTCTTCAAGATTTCCGCGAGCTCCTCTTCTTCGCCGTCATAAACGAGTTTCGCTTCCTTGAATGCCCTCATGATTGATGCTATCCTCCTTGGATCTTCGGGGTGCGACGGTTCAACGGAAAAATCGGCATTGGCGTGCAGCTTCATTCGATCGTCGTAACAGCATCCGGTCGGCAGGTATTTTTTCCGCACGGAGGGGGCCAGGGCCTGGGAGTCCACTGAGTGTTCCGATATATCGGACATGTTTGCGACGTCCTCTTCTTCAAAAATTTCTTGTCCGTTGCCGTCGCCATTCTCAACGATGTGCATGTCCCTCGGGTCAATGAAGCCATTTCCACCGCCGCTATCCCCTAGGGCACTCCCAACCATGACGACATCTCCGCCATTTGGAGAATCCATCATCACCATATCTGGCACAATGCATCTGCAGCGCGCCGACACAAAGGGGCTCGGGATGGAGGCAAGCAATTGCACGAGCAGTGGTAGGAGCAATAGTAGTGCTGGGTATAGCGAGTAGACGGTAGTCTATGAGGAGATCAGTACAGTAATCTCATCTTGGAACCAAAGTAGACCAGCCAAGAATAAACCTTGAGAATCGCAACGAATGGTCTTCTCTGACCACAAGTGTTGTAGACAATAAAGAAACGTGCCAACAAGCCACAGTCACTTGACAGGTACTCTAGCCAGATGATGTAACTACATAGAGCCCTTTGCTTGCAGACGGGCCGTGAGTTCAATATGATTTTGCTCTAAAGCCAACGAAACGTGACAGACGGCCAGATAAGAAAAATGTACCGTAAATAGTTAACAAAGAAGGAAAATATGAACAAAGCGGAGGGCGACACTAGATGCTGATCTGATGAAGTAAATCCGAACTTGGGCTATGACATGTATAACGTTATTGAGCTTCATATAAAACTCACCTGATGTGAATGTTGCAATCCACCAGTTCAGTTGTTGCCGCGAACCACGAAAATAGGCAAGTTCAGCGTAATATCAGATAGTAGGTGCTTGGGTCGGATTTGCTGGTCGACAAAAAAGGAGGGTTATAACGAGCCCATAATGTATTTATGAGCGTTGTAAGAAGCAGAGGAGATTCGCGGGTTCAGGTGTTGTGATGTATAAACTTTAAATGGTTGTTGCACTGGCCTCGAATTGGCGATAGTCAGTTGTTTCGATAGGCGTCACCGAAATCGATCACGTGATATTACCTGGTATATAAGGCCCGCAAGTGAATTTATTGCCAAGCAAAGAATGTTGCTACAGTTACCATCCCAGCGAGGAGAAAGGACTTCATTTGTGATAAATCGCAGAATACTCCTGAATTCTTGGGGTAAGTAAATGAAATTTAAAATAGAACTAATATACTATCGCGCTATATAAAGGTCTATACTAAAGACCACCCAAGAAATAGTAAGTAAAATTTTAAAGATTAGATTTTATATTTTAAGATATTATTTGCAGATCTCAACTAAATAAATAATACGGAAGTTAGAAACCTCGATAAATGGTTTACAACCTGTAATCTACAATATACAACACTGATACCCGATATGTATCTATGTAATATAACGAACGTACTTCAGTATCAGTGGCTTAGCCCATCGCGAGTTTAACCGCGTCACCACATTTGACTACCCCGCCTCAAGTGATAGCCGCCACCGTTGCCTTTCTCGCAACTCTCCGCATCCGCATCGACGACCACTCACCACCAACATTAAAATAATTCCAATCCTCTGTTCTCTTCGGGATGATATCCCCTCTATAACCACTGAACTTAATACACCCATCATATTACCACCATGATCCCCCTTTCCGCCGTCCGCGCCTCCAACGCCCGCCTCAGCACCCTCCCCCCTCTCACCGCCGTCTTTGCCGGCGCCACCAGCGGCCTCGGCGAATCCGCCCTTCGCGCCCTGGCCGCTAACAGCACCGCGCCTCGCGTCTACATCATCGGCCGCAGCGAATTGCGCGCGGCGGCCATCATCGAGGACTGCCTTAAGATTTGCCCAGGAGGGACATTCATCTTCCTTAGCGCGGACTTGTCGCTTTTGAAGAATGTGGATACAGTGTGTGCGGAGATTCTGCGACGAGAGGAGGGTGGTAAACTCGATTTGCTGTTTATGACCCATGGATATATCACTTTCGAAGGCAGGAGAGGTAAGCGCGAAGACCCCCTCTCCCCCTCCCTACCCATCTCTAGCGTCCATATTAACAACCCTCTAGAAACACCCGAAGGCCTAGATACCCTCATGGCTCTCCGCTACTACTCACGCATCCGCCTCCTTACTCTTCTCCTCCCCCTCCTCCAGCGCGCCCCCTCCCCCCGCGCCGTCTCCGTCTTCGCCCCCAACCACGAGCGCGGCGTCTACCCTGACGACCTATCCCTCCGCACCCACCACAGCGTGCTAAACCACCTCTCCCACGCCGTCTTCATGATGACCTTTGCCTTCCTCCATGTAGCCGAGCAGAACCCATCGCTGAGTTGTCTGCACATCCATCCTGGCTTCGTGAAAACGCCTGAGTTTGAGCACGCCAGGTTCTCGCCGCTGGTTAAGTGGATGTTTCATTGGGTGATTCTTCCGCTGTTGAAGCCGTTTCTGTTGGACCTAGGGGAGTCGGGAGAGAGG